>JAUMHH010226241.1:0-11911 GCA_032359455.1 Chlamys rubida
TAAGCATTCAATTGACCTTAACTTTATTATAATACTGGTGATATATTTCATATGTTAAAATAAGGACAGTTGAAAACAAAACGAATATCTAGAACGGTATCAGGTACAAATCAGAAAGGAAATCCCCTGCAGGTTGGGAGTAGTTATAAAATAATCTCACTACATGATCATTCTCCTGTTGTTCTCCACCTGCTCTAAATATATGACTATCAGTAAATGCAGCAATAGAGGTATCCCCTAAGCGTCCCTAGGCCCAGGTGTATGTACATGTAGGTACATGGACAATGGTGAAACAAACTCTGAAAAACATTTGGGTCCTTCGGCAACTCCTTGTCGTTGTTCTTGCGCCATTACTTCTCCTTCCTATTGTATATGCTGTCGAGGGGAAGGTGAGTACAGCATTTTCTTTATGTATTCTATGTATTTTAAACCTGCTGTTATTTAAGTAATTTTATTTAACGTAAACAACATGTGTTCTAGTAATTGTGACACATCGGATACCCAGTATGATATATTTTACTAGGTTAGCTTTGTAGACACTTCTCACTGGTTTATAGTCATGTATCATTTGACAAAATGGCCCCCGTAATTATGTGTTTTTTTGCGCAATATATCATGCACGTGCAACGCTCTTCTACAAACCTCCCCAATTTTTAATTTTCAAATTGTGCACATGTTAGGCATGTTTGGTCTTGGAAAAATTAGTTTTGTCTTGAGAGTGTATACTAATGCATTTACATATTCATCATTTTCATAAATATCCAGGAAGAACAGGACAACCTGCTGGCAGTCCAGAAATATAACATCTGCTGCAACTGAACTGTGATAACGGCTTGACAGTGAAAATAATACATGGCCTTATTAGCGGCACTTTTTTTAGAAAGAACATGAACATGATCCTATTGAAAGTTACAGCTTAACTAGATTTGTGCGTCATTGCACGTGCACAGAGGATTGAAAACACGGCATTTGATTGATAAAAATGAAATCATTGCACCGTTCATAAAAAAGTTATATAGTTTTGTAAATCAAGAATGACCTACTTTTTGTACAATCAAAGTTTTCATTTCTAATTTTAGAATTAAATCATAAGATAATAATTTGGTCGAGCGATCTTTGCGATTTATTCGGAGTACAATCCGACTTTTGGTCTATACAACGATATACAAATGTATTATCTTGTCCAATCCTTAAGTTGGTCGATTATAACCAGTTTGGTCACATATCCGGTTATCACACGTTACAATCAAAAACCCACATCATTAGTACTTCAAACATCAAAAACACATTCCTATCAAACATTAAGGAATTATTTGAAAGAGATGCGTGTAACATAAAGTCAGATTTCAATATTTTTACCTATTATATCTAATAAACATAGATAAAAGAATGTTGTAACAATGTTACATTTATTTATTTTTACGCAGGAATCAAAATGTGCCTACATCATTTTCGTAATGGCCATCTTCTGGATCACCGAGGCTTTACCTATTGCTGTGACAGCTTTGCTACCTGTTATATTATTTCCTATGGTTGGAATAATGAACGCCAAAGACATATCAACAGCATACGTTAATGTAAGTAGTCTACAGTAAGGAAACAACACATCGTGATATCATGAGATTTTTCTCATAACTATGACCCCGGATAATAAGTTTTTGCAATAGGTGCAGCAAATCAATTTTGATTCCTTAAATGTCTTGTAAACATCGGAAAGAAAGGTACCCACCCCACCCCATTTCTATAGGGAGGGGGAGGCTGTTTTGTTTCATCTTACGATAACACCCAGTGGGATACAGCAGAAATATTCCTCCCCGAACATCTAGGTGCGATTCTAGCATTTAATTCATACTAGTTATGAAGAACATTTCGATCAATATATTGGAAGCTATTTCAGAAAATCGTGTTTAATTTTTATAGGATACGTCCATGCTATTCGTAGGCGGCCTTATCCTCGCACATGCTATTGAGCACTGGAACATCCACAAGCTATTTGCACTGCGAGTTCTGCTTTGGTTTGGATCTGAAACCCACTGGTAAGACCTAACATAATACTGAACATATTAGAAGTTTATCAATGGAAGACTTAATTGTTTTGTGACGAAAAAACAACGAAAATCTGTTGAGACACCAATGATATCGGTACAAATAGCAAATGCTGATTACTTTGTAGTATTTGTATGATTCATGGATCCTTTTTGTGAAACACTTTTTGGTTTATTTTATGTTTGTCAATCACTAGGTTTAATTAACAGTTTAAGTAATGGCAATTGCAATTACAAATTAATGTTATTTTAGTCAAAATTTTGATTCTTGTCCTTACAAAGGACTATGTAAGTGGACTAAATTCAACCTTTCTATAATATGTTAAATGCTGTTCATGTGTGACCAAACTGGAAAACAGCATCAGGAGCGAAACAGAAAAGGGTTTGATCTATTAGGGGCACAACGGTTATTTGTAGATTTTTAAACAGTCTGTTTCTCAAGTGAGATACATATTAATGTCAATGGTGTAATTATCATTTCATAGATGTGCTAGATTTCCATATTTATGTTGGTTCAAAATAAAGTCTTAAAAACATGACCTGGTCAAAAACCTTTCCGGACGTTATAATCACCCTTGAAGGAACCAATCATTTGTTGACATATCATTTGTATGACCTTGAATATTGACATTTCCACGTGCAAGAAGCCGCCTGGAAAGGAGTAATATATGTTGCCCCTAGTAATGAAGATGTATTTTGCTAGTACAGGCTGATGCTTGGGATGATGATTCCGACGTGGTTTCTCTCCATGTGGATGAGTAACACTGCCACTGCCGTCATGATGCTGCCGATAGCAAATGCTGTTCTTTTACAGTTGAAGGATGTTCATTCCATCGATCAGGGCACTCACGAAGGTACTGCTGGCTAGATTGAGATAATTAATTACTGTCTTACCCAATTAAGTAAGTTTACCACAACAATTCATCATAAGTTTAAAATGGGGAAGTTAACTTTCTTAAATGAATTCATATATGACAATCGTAAATTTATATGAGAGAATCTCAGTTTAACTGCTGCTACTCTTAAATGAATCATTATCCTGATAGTCCTTTACGATCGTCTTAACATCTAACACGTGTTTCCGTTACCATCCTCAGCAACTTAGTAGTTACACGTACACTGTACCTGCTCTTATTGATCAGGTTTCGGTTAAACCTAAGGTAAGTGACTGGTGCCAGACTCTCAACTACCAAAGGGCAAATTTAATATGCAAATGTTCCAATACTGTGTTATTGGGCACTAATTGCCGTGCTTGGTTTCTTAAAAAATTGGCAAATGTGTATACGTTTCATCCTACAAAATGTTCACAACAACGCAACAATATCATGTATATGAAAATAATGTGTTACTTAACATTACAGAAGATGTCGACCAAACATCCTATCAGGACAATCAGAATATACAGCCTGATCCTGATAGTAAAAGTGTCGTCATTTCTTCAGAACAAGCGAGTAATGAAAGGCATGTATTTATTTGGTTATATTCACAAAAGATCAATTATGATAAATTTACCTTTAAGATAATTATTAAGTGTCCTAGATACTGAGTAAAGAAACGGGAACGCTTCCCTGTTGATTTTGGTTTCCTGGATGTTTTGGAAATTATTTCAGAAACTATTTCCGCTGCTTAACCCTTTGAGTATCGTAAGAGGTGGCTTTTGTACATATGTAGGACCCACTGTACTTGAAGGTAAGTGCCCCCTTTTCATTAATATATATCATTAATAGTACGTTTGTCTTAAATAGTGACAATGGGCTTGGTCAAGAAAGATACGATGATGAAAAGCATCTCAACTTATGCAAGGCTCTGTCGATGTCAATTTGCTATGCTGCAAATATAGGCGGCATTGCCACACTTACCGGAACAGGAGTCAACGTTATAATGAAAGGACAAAGTGATTTGTAAGTTGTTAACTTACTTTCATTATATTTTCTTTTCTTTCGTCTGTTTTAAAATCGATAATTTGCATGATCGTGTTGTCTGTTATTTTTTGTGTGTTAATGTGCCAAAAAGAACTGTTCAACCCATGTACTGTTTGCTTGATGCTACACGTAGGTACAAATGTTTATTGTTTTGTGTAATCAGTTAAAACGGGTAAAAAAATCGGATTGTACGCTGAACAATGGGTTTTTCTATCGCGAGCATGTGGATAAGACAAAAGGTCAACTGAAAACACAGAGTGATAATCTTTAGTTTTCACTATTTACAGATATCGCCAAACGATGTTAATGTTATTTACGATTTAGAATTTTTCAGAAATATGATCTGGATAATCCAATCACGTTTGCAACATGGATGCAGTTTGGTGTTCCGATCGCCACTATTCTGTTGTTCATGGCTTGGATCTGGCTGGTTATATATTTCCTTGGATTGAGGTATTGTTTTAAATATTATTTGATATTAAGTCTCTTCTTGTCTAATTATTTCTTCAATACTTTTTTCTTCACATTCCATTTCTTCTTTAAACGCATGTATTTCAGACTGCATGAAAAACACAACATTTCAAATATCAAACAAAAAGATAATTTGTCAAAGTTTAATACACCAGATTACTAACATTACAAATACAACACACAATGTTAACCTTCGATCTGACGAAGTAGAGCTGTTTTTCACATGTAATTGAGCGGTTGGTTTAGTTAGGTTTATTGGATTTTCAGTTCTATTACAAGTATGCTCATTCTATCACGAACCTCCTTCTGCGTGGCCTGTGCATTGTAATGCAGGCTGTATATTGGAATATTTGCCTCCTTGCGATAGCTCGGATCTGTTGCCGCCTTTCGAGTGCTACCACACTGAATACCACGCCGAAGGTACCCAGCCGTTCTTATATATACTGACAAATTGTAAAAAAAGTAGTTGTTTTAGCCTAATTGCTGGTAATCGAGCAGGAATAACAGATTGCTTTTAAATGACTTCAATATGTCCCGGGCAGGGAATAAAACATGCCATTGCTCAAGTCGGCGACCGTCCTGCAATATAGCCAGGCAAGTGATGTCAAGAAAGGCTGTATAAAGTATAAAAATCTAGAACAGAAACACAAGTAAAGAAAGAACAGGAAAAGGTTATTATCGACATTGTGCCATTATACGCTTCTCATGTATCATAATGGCACATATGAAAATCCCTAGTTTAAGAGAGATAGTTGGATTACTTGTAGTCTAGTACGTCCTCTGCGATCAGTGTGGTGTGGTTTTATCTATCACGAGTAGCTCTAAGAGTCATCTTAACGCGCAAGATCTAGGACGTCATGAAGTTGGCAATCCATCTTGGTGAGGAAGTATAACCATACTTTAGCACTGTATTCGTGTAAGAGGTCCGTTTGGGTTAAACGCCTTAAAATCACTCGCAGTTATACATAGTTTACACATCCTTACACATGCCATGCATGTCACAAACAAAAGACTGTGACTCAAATGTTAATCGAGTGTGCAGATTAGAAAAGTTCAAAACGCTTATTTTATGTGCTGAATGTGAACACTCGGATTTGTATTATCAATTTGCATATGAAGTTTGATTTATTTATTTCTATTTATTTTATTTATAATTATTACTATTTATTATATATGATTTTGCTATTGATCTTTATCACAAGACATAGAATTTAAAAAAAATGTAATAGTACATAGTACTATTAATGTTTACTTTGCTGTTTTTGTTTATATGCATGCAAATATGCTTGCAGATGTTAACGTTTATTCGTTAAGTTAATTTTGGTGTATTAGTTGGATAAGTGTCACTCTAGCGAAGTAATGAGTCCCATTGTGGCTTTTACCATTATTTTCAAATATCAATTACTCGTCGTCATTATGCAAATCTCATTTCTATCATAACAGTTCGATTTGCAGACGACAACCACGAGAAATATCTAACAGGATAAGAAATGTTCTCCGAAGAGAATATGAAGAGTTGGGCTCCATAACGTAAGTAGTGGTAAACTGCCTATACCTACTCTGCAAGCAAAAAAAGGAAAATAATTTAAAATCTTCAAACAATCCTCGAAATGGAGAAAATAATGATGCTTTGCATTGTATTGTGAGCTTCCTTGCAACCGATGTTTTTTTTATATGAAATTGACCTCGATCCATTTTGACAGAAGTAAACTGCCTTAGCTACATGTAAGACTGTTAAATTCCATGTTTGCTAAATTGGTTCATTTTCGCCTTAGGTTTATCTTCTGACTATTTCATCTGTAAGAATCAATTAGAAAATTGAATTTAACTTTTTTAGAGAAGCATAAATGTATAAATCTAACTTTCTGGTTTACAGATTTAACAAAAGCAATATGCATAAATATAAATAAAACTAAAATCTAAAATGAAACCGCAACTATGTATCTTCCAGATTTGCCCAGGGTGCAGTGATAGGACATTTCATAACAATGTCTACACTGTGGATCACTCGCGACCTCGGTGGTGTGGGTGGATGGAAAGACCTGTTCCCTGAAAAGTAAGAATACAATTATTCAATCAGCATCAGAGGAAATACATGTACATATATCATGAATCAATAAAGTGAAATATTCGTCTGGCTTAAATTAATGCTGAATATCAAAAACATATAAAAATCATTTTGTTACATGAATGCTTTCAACTGATAATTTGCAGTCAGTCAACTGGTCAATTTAATGTTGATTTCTGTTTTGTAGAACAGTTTCAGACTCCACGTCCTGTATTCTCGTTTCCTGCAGCCTGTTTGTCTTCCCTGCCAATCTACCGGAAATATTGCGCTGTGGAATGGGTACTAATTTTAGACATAACGAATGTTTTAGCAGCGTTAAGGTTATTTAATGAATGCATATTGCTCTTTTAGCGTATTCTATCTTCAACTAATATTCAGCTGGCTATTTTCTAGCATAAAATTTTGTAGTGTAAAGATTTCTAAAAATATTAAGAATGTTTCCTCATTATAAATGTGCTGATTCGTAGATAACATTGACCTGCTTTGCCCCTCTGCATGATCTTATGAGGCAACTAATGTAAAAAAAAATTCGCATGACCCTGGTTGTTGCGAGCATGCTAAACCCTGATCCAATTCCATAACCCATTAGCATCCTGCTGTTCTCTGCTAATATGACATTTGAGAGGCAACATTTGACCTCTTCCTCTTTTGCACCACTTGGGATTGTTTTCCTTACTTGTTGATCTGCTCCTATCAAAGATATATTTTTCGGTAGAAAGCAACCAGTATGGCAGGTTCCCAATAGAATTTAATCTTGTCGCTATATGTTATTTTTGTCAGGTCCAGCTGACTTCAATTTTGCTAGGCCGTTAAACAATCGACTTACCACTTTTCTCATCTACAGTGCTATCCAGAAAACGTCTTAGACGACGATAGTACTGTGCCTATCGTAAAGCACACTTTTATTATAAAAATCAGTCGTATCTTCTCACATGAGTAAAACCATTTTACAGTGAAACATTTTACATTTGCATCCACATATTTTAAAAGAATATGTGACGTTTGTATGTGCTGATGTGTTGGTGTTGCTGATGTGCTGGTGCGTGGTGTGTTGGTGTTGCTGGTGTGCTGGTGTGTTGGTGTGTTGGTGTTGCTGGTGTGCTGGTGTGTTGGTGTGTTGGTGTTGCTGGCGTGCTGGTGTGTTGGTGCGCTGGTGTTGTTTGTTACGTGCTCAGTTACTGTACTTTGCACCAACGTGGAGGCATGCCATGATAACCTCTGTCCTCCCGTATCTTGTTGTGAATGCTAACGTTGTCGACACCATAACCATGGGCGCTGTTAACGTAAGATATGGACATATGTATGAAATAAAGGGAAGCATTGCCTGACTAGACTTAACATACCAATCGACATTCAAATGGGAGATGTTAGGTCAAAGTATCTCGATTTTTTGTAATTTTTTATTTGTTTTTTAACACACAAAACGCCAAATTAGGTCCTGTACGATATGCCTATCTAGTCAGGACTGGGTTTCCGACCTAATTAATTATATCAATTGTAGAAAAGAAGCTTATAATACGCCAAAGGAATCGGTCTATAATGATCAAAACGGCAAAAGAAACGTTCTGCAAATCTTCCACACAGCATTTACGAACTGTCCAATTCAGTAGTATCCTCGAACTGTCATCAAATCGCTCATTTCAAATGTACTTGCAACCGTCATAAGTATTTTCAAAATGACTTGTGTGAGGCCCCTAAGCCCTGATCTGATAATGTACTATTACATGTAGCTGAAGTACTGTAAATGACACTTAACGCAGTCTGGCATCGTAAATGGGCTCGGTACCGATCCTTATCAAACATAACTGACATGCACCTTGAGCATCTACATCAGTAAAATGACACTGAATATTTACTAAAGATTTGACCATTTGTTTATGAGAGAAGAAGGAAACGGAAGATTCTATAACTTCACGTTCGTGTTCCTAATACAGATGTCTACTTCTACAAGTGTACATTGTGTCGCATTACAGGTGGAACCCTAAAATATCAGCCTCTTCTTAATTGGAAATCAGCCGAGAGGAACATATCGTGGGGCATTATCTGGTTATTCGGTGGCGGTTTTGCATTAGCCAAAGGAAGTCAAGTATGATTCTACGTTAAATGATTAATCTTAATACATTAAAAACGTATGTCTCTCGAGGCAGTTACCCGAAAATGTGACCGATGTCACCCTTCCATGTTGTCGTGTCTGGGTGATGTCATTACTCCGGGATGGTACTTTAAAGAGGTCAGTGAGTGCATTGAATATCTTTGGACACTATTTTCATATTGTTCTAGTCGTTGCGACCTCACTACCACACCCCAACCCCACCTCCGTGAAAAACTATATAAAGAAACATCGTTTTTTTATAATTTTTATTATAATGACACTGTGAAAGTTTCGCCGGTCGTGGGCTGCCCAAGATATCATCTCAATGAACTGCCTTGCGGTTGGAAAGAGCAGGCAGTTCTGTTATACTGTCTCTAAACCCGCAGGGGGCCATATTGTGTTCCAAAACGGGGACGTTTTTGTATCATATGTACGTTTACTGATTACATTACAGGAAACTGGACTGTCAGATTGGATTGGTGAGAAACTCTCGGTATTCAGCGGCCTGGAAATCTGGGTATTAAACTTGATTTTATGTTACATTGTGGCAGCCTTTACGGAGGTTACCAGTAACAGCGCAACAGCCACATTGATACTGCCAATAGTGATACAACTCGTAAGTCTTCCGGGGCAACCATTCACACACTGTTTTGATGTACAACCGTCCTATGACTAGAATTTTCCATTATATTAACAACGTATGTTTGGAAGATATAACCGATTTACTCCTACAGTTTAACACTATATCAAAGTATCGATACAGAAAAAACGATGTAGCAAAGCCTTAGGGACATCAATCTTTATTGAAATATTATATTGATTAGTACATTATTATTGTTTACTTCAAGCAGTAAATAACTAGGTACCGAAGGATTTCATTATATGGTTACTACCTAGTAAAGGATATATTTTCTGGTTGGTATCAATGCTATAAAAGCTGTCGTACTAACGTCATCAAACAGAATAAAATAATGGCAAAAATGTTGTTCATCAAATATACTTTGTTTTAACAGAGTTCATGGTATATTTTGATCATTGTATCATTAAATCTCATTTCTTTTATCAAATCTGCAATTAAGTATGCTTGGATTGATAATAATATAATTAGTTAATAGTATACTGAGACTGCATTCCATTTTTTCTTTAGGGGTTAAAGCTAGAAGTGAATCCACTATACGTGACGCTCCCCGTTACTATAGCAGCGTCGATATCATTTATGTTACCAGTGGCAACACCTCCAAATGCTGTTGTGTTCTCCTATGGGTATATCAAAGTTATAGACATGGTACGAAATATTACTTTCTCACGTTATTAATATGTCATTCAATATAGATACATACCCTTACTTTGTCTGGGCGTTTAATTTATCGAAAAGAGAACATATTTAGTACATAACATTAATTTCAATAATCATAACCTCTCTGGTATAATTCACCGGTTGGTATAACGATTACTATTATTAGATTCATATTTACACAATGAAGGAATAATCTATACGAAAATCAATATTGCGATACCACACTGTCCGTTTACCTTTATATAATACACAAGTATTATAAACAAATTTGACAGATATATTTTTGCTTCTTTTTCAGATTAAAACTGGACTCCCGATGAACATTGTTCCGATTCCTATAGTTGTCCTCTTGACAGAGTCTCTTGGAAATAGTATATTTGATCTGAAGACGTTCCCTACCGAATTTAGAAATGCAACAATATCAGTTTAGTTTGAGTAAGATGAATAGAAAGCTAAAATAGTTAAACGATTTCTTCTTCTAACTAAACAACAATTCATAGTACAAAGAACAGAACAGGAAGCATTTGGTTTTGTTATATTTCAGTTTTAGGATGTTTGCTACATGAGTTGAATCATTCGATCAAATTGTGTTGTAAGAACTGGTAAATCCATGGTGCGTTTTTGAGGATGTTAATACAGATTTACGCTTGATGATTTTTTTTACCGGCAAGTTATGCAGGCATACTAATTTGAAAAATCGAAGATATGGCGTTCATTGTCCTTCATATTATTTTTCGGTGATACTTGTTTAAATGTTTCCCTAGGTACTTCAAATGACATTAGCTTTTGTGAGAAACTAGAAGCAAACAAAGAAACAAATATCTGAATCGATGACGTTACGATATTTACGGAGCGACAATCCAGTTTAAACCAGATCACGGGTGTCCCGCAATCATGTATTATGATATATGTGTAGATTGTTGTAAAAATGCATTCATAAACTGCAATAAATCTTACATGAAGTTAATCAACTCGAGTGACACGGCGCACTGACTTTACGTAAACAATCATCCATATATCTCTCTCTCTATTCCTCAGAGAAGTCTGAGTTATATGATTCAAAGTCATATAATAAAATGATCGCTAGTCTCAGATGGCTTTTCTTTGCGTTTTAGAATGGATCTCTGAAGAATGACACTTCGTTAATTTGTAAATTGCTGTTTTCTACTTATTATTTGTTGTACTTATTAAACATGTTGCTTCGGCCATTATCCGAGACACGTGCATTTGTAACATGCAAATTGATGTCTATTTTCTAGTATCCCTGTATCACAGTAACCAATGTGAAAATAGAAAGCAATAGTGTTTTGGATATAGGGAATAAATGTCTAAATACATCAAGATTGTTTTCATTCTATGTAGACAAAACAATGCATTTCGCAATCAAATATTGCCATAACGTCCCTTGCTATGTTGCATTTTCGATTTTCGATATTTAAAGGTAAACTTTACATTTGCTAAGATACACGGCTTGTTCTGTATGACGTTGACTGAGTTGTATTCAGTACAACAGAACTCCTATTCAGTGTGCACTGGGGCAAATTTAATCTCACTTTAAATGTTGCACAGCTTATCAGTAATTTTATATAACGTGAAGAAAGCGTGACACTAAAGCGTCGCCATTATGTCGGTGCCAATGGTACCGACTTCATGACAATGAACTTAAACATTTGAAAAACAGGTATGGCTGCAAAGATTTTATTTTTTATAAATGTTACTAAACATTATTTGAATGCACACTGACCATAAATATTTCACGATAATGGCTCTACTGAGATTAAAAAAAGATAATTTCATTTCCTGAACACGAAAGTATTGCTTTTTCAGAATATTACCTACATTACGTAATTATATGTGACACATGCTGTGTAAGTCATACTTAGGGAAACGTGGTACTTGCATGGTACTAGGTGTATCTAGTCCCTGCAGGTAGCTCGTTAGAGGCGACTAAATTTGGGATCTTATCTTTTCTCTTCTTTCTAAACAACTTTCTTTTTCCTAATGTCTCCCTTGACA
>JAUMHH010226252.1:0-11910 GCA_032359455.1 Chlamys rubida
GTTAGCATGTACCTACAGGTATCTCCATGGTAACCTGAACACACTGTGTTAGCATGTACCTACAGATATCTCCATGGTAACCTGTACACACTGTGTTAGCATGTACCTACAGGTATCTCTATGGTAACCTGTACACACTGTGTTAGCATGTACCTACAGGTATCTCCATGGTAACCTGTCTACATTGTGGTAGCATGTTTACTGGTTTCTCTACAATAACGTAATCTTCTCATCCACATGAAGCCACACCAAATCACCAAAATTTGTAAACAAGCAATAGTAATTAATGAATACCCCATAGACCCATTGTGATATGGGACTCTGATGCCACACACGCTTTCACACTGCAGTCTCATCATCACACTTGTAATTGTAACATACCCACACACACACGAACACACACACGGACACACACACTAATAACAATTGACCTACAGCCTGGACCCTTCCTACAATTCTACTAACTTACAAAATGCAATTTTGGTCTCAGTGAAATACATTGATGGAATAGACCAGGCAAAGTTTAAACAAAAACATCAAATAAGGATAAATATGCAGACACATATTTATATTTTCAATGTACATACATTTTAAATGTTAAAATTTGGTTGTCAAAGAAAAAGTCCATTGGGCCTGTAGTGCTCACATGGAATTTCATTAATTTAGGTGTGAAATATTTTAACCTGCAAGTCGTTGACCAGTGACCTTGAAAGTAGGTCACAGTAAATCATTTGATGAAACTCTACAGCACTCTACCCCAGATAGCTACTGGCCAATTACTATGCCCTAGGTATTTCAGTTTAACAGAAATAATTCAAAGAAAACGTTGACGACGGATGCTGCACCATAACTGTATGCTCATAAGCATCCTATACATGCAAGGTTAGCTAAACTTGACATTTATTGAAATGCACCAATATGGATGATTACCACAAAAGCTGTTAATATAGCTATTGTATATCACATCTGATCAAAAGAAGGAAGAAATTCAATTAAAAAAGTTGAAAACAAATCACTTTCTCTGCCAGTGCATGAGATACTTTCTCTGCCAGTGCATGAGATACTTTTTCTGCCAGTGCATGAGATACCTATATCATACATATTTTGATTTCGTTTATTTGCATACTGACATATATTATGTACTTACTTTATACAACAATATACAAAAACAAATTTGACGATTTCACAGGAAATGACAGAATCTTCGATATTATCTCTTTTTGTTTATAATAATTGTGTACATCAGTTTATAACGTATTTGTTTAAAACTATATTCAATTAAAATATACTATTCATCACTGCTTCCAAAATGCACACCTATCTTTTCAATCGTTCATAAATTCTATAATATCTGTATATATTGTTGATGCTCCACAAACCCTACATTCACTTACACAGTAGTCTATATTACACATTATCTTGGTCAGAACACGGCAAAACTACTACGTAGATTTGGAAACTGAAATCTAAAATAATTTGTAACAAAGTGACCAGCCAGTGAACCACTGATAGACCAGATGACCAGTAATCTCCTTTCTCCTCTGTACAATATCACTTCATCAAAACATGACGTTCTGAATCATCATATTGCTATTAATATCTTCTCTTTAGAAGGGAAGATATCCGAAAAGACTGAGAAAGAATGATTGTCATTTGAGGGTGATTGAGTGAAAGATGAAAAGATCTGCATCAATAATCAAAGTCTGTTGAATCCTTTGACACAAGTACTTAATGCAATGTAACCGATTCTTGCTCACGAGAAACAAAAAACAATATCCACAAAACAGGAGTTGCAAAAATGAAAAAAAGTCATCCCATTGAAGTCTACACATGAGTATCCAGACTAACGTTCACTGTATACAAAAACTAGAGTGTTCGCAGTGTCGCCCGATCACTGTATACAAAAACTAGAGTGTTCGCAGTGTCGCCCGATCACTGTATACAAAACTAGAGTGTTCGCAGTGTCGCCCGATCACTGTATACAAAACTAGAGTGTTCGCAGTGTCGCCTGATCACTGTATACAAAACTAGAGTGTTCGCAGTGTCGCCCGATCAACAACATACCATTCTAAACTGAAACAAGACACTTTAGATTGCCTCCCAGAAATAAAACTTTCCACTGTACACAGAAACCAGATTGTTTGAGAGTCTATATTAAATATGTTTCATTCAAATCATTACCCTACACAGAAAATGCCATTTAAGATAGATATCTTTCACAATCAGGAGACTGCTTTCTTACATACAAATGTATGAGAGAAAGACATGTTTAGCATCAAAAGTATGATTTTATGTTCAATTTTGCACCGAAACATTTAACAAGAATCTTGCCATACTTGTTTTGTAGTTTGAGGTGAATGAGGAATAACGTTTTGCCAGTATGTGATAAGTACAGCAGCACAAGCCATCTCTATAATAGAAAGTTATCAAAATGTAACAGAGTATAAAACAAGAGGTCCATGGGTCTTTACCGTCACCTGATGGAAGTAAGAATGTTTCACTGAACTTTACTACAGTTTTACCAAAATCTGACAGTTTCCGAAAAGTCAAAAATATTATTGTTTGAGGATGATGCATGACGACAGATAAAAGGCGTTCACAATAAACAAAACAAAAATTAAAAATCATAAAAAAAACCAGAAAATTCAATCTCCTTTTTCTCCAGATGAACAATAATTGTTCCCTATAATACTAAAAGCTTTAAACCCGGCAACAGTTCACCACTGCTTCTTCTGTACCACTTAAAGGCTATTGATATAGCATTAAAATAGGACAAAGTGAACCAAAGACATTGGTCTTTTCTCCATTTGATGTTAAATATGTACAATTTTCTACCAGGGTGACATTCTGTATATATATAATGTCTCATATACAGATGTCCTATATGTACAATATATATATATATACCACACAATCTTTCCAACAGCACAGGCCTATTGCACATTATTTATATATATACAAGTCAGTGTGTGGCAGTTATGTGTAGACCAATGTTATATGTACAAGTGATTTAAACAATGATCAATATAACATAATGTAATGGCATTGTTATGGTTCCCCTAGGTTACCCTACATTGTTATGGTTCCCCTACATTGTAATGGTTCCCCTAGGTTACCTTACATTCTCACGGTTCCCCTAGGTTACCCTACATTGTTATGGTTCCCCTAGATTACCCTACATTGTTATGGTTCCCCTAGGTTACCTGTACATCGTTATGGTTCCCCTAGGTTACCTGTACATTGTTATGGTTCCCCTAGGTTACCTGTAAATTGTTATGGTTCCCCTAGGTTACCTGTACATTCTTATATTTCCCCTAGGTTACCTGTACATTCTTATGGTTCACCTAGATTACCTGTACATTGTAGTGGTCCCCTTGGTTACATGTACATTGTAGTGGTTGTCCTAGGGCACCTGTACATTTTAATGGTTCCTCTAGGGCACCAGTAAATTATAGGGCTTCACCTAATTTACAAGTACATTATAGTGGTTGCAGGTTAAGAGCATGTTATAGTGGTTGCCCAAGGTTCAAGTACATTGTAGTGGTTCCCTTAGATTACAAGTACCGGATATACTGTACTGGTATCCCAAGGTCACCTGTACACTGTAGTACATGTAAATTGTTAAATAGTGGCAACCCTAAATAAAGTTTCATTGTATTGGTTACCCTAGGTAGTGGCATCCCAGGGTTACAGGTGCATTGTAGTGGTTCCCGAGGATACAGATACATTGAAGTGGTTACTCTAGGGTACATGTACACTGAGTAGTTCCCATATATTTCATTACACTGCAGTAGCACCCCTAGGGTACAGTAAGAATTGCATTGGGTCCCTTAGGGTACAGGTACGTTGTAGTGGCGATCATCCTCTGCCAGCAGACTTATCACTGGCCACTGTTCCTGCTGGTTGTCTGGATAGAAGGACACAAAGTCATCCTGTCCAAACTGACTGAGACGGAACACTTGTATACTGACTCCCAGCACATGTCCTAGCAGGAACATCTCCACCTGAAACAAGCAATTCTGAATTAGTTTCAAACAAACACACTAAATCTGTTGATAGGTTCGTTAGATATCTTGTACACAAGATTTTTACTATAAATAAATATGAACTTTATTTACTTACAACCATTATGAAAAAAGTTATTTCAACTTCAATATAAAGATTAACCACTCTTGTTGGCCTGGAAGTTAGCGTGCGGGGGATCTTAATGTCAGGTAACTGGAGGACCAGGAGAAACCTATGAACTTGGGCAGGTGACCCCATACCTTTTCACATTTGATTGGGGAATCAACCCCCGGCTGCCTTGATGAAAGGTGATTGCTTTATCCACTGCACTACCCCACCATCCACCTGTAGTAAGCTTTGTAAGTATGGACATTGAGGCAGATGCACAGACAGGGATAACAATGCACGCCCCTTAACGTAAGTAGGGGGTGTTAATAGGCTGTATTAGGCCTAAATGTCACCAATTTCTGTAACCTAACTAGCAGACAAATCAAAGGGTAGCAAGTAATCTTACAAGACACTTGACTGATCTTTGACTTCAGTCGGCTCTCGAAGTTGATTGTGACTCAATTATTTCCATCACTATAATGAGAGGTACCAAGGTACCCGACTTAAAAAAATAAATCCTGAATTATTACTCCAGATTTCAAATTACATAGCTACTACCCTACTGTTATTAAATGTTCTGTCTGTTAGTTGTTATTTTTACAACATGAACAACTGTAAGTTCATGCATTTTAGTGTGGTCATAGATCAAAACAGTGGTATATCCAAGATGGCAGACAATTGTGAACAGGAGGGATGCTCGCAATTAAGCCCCCTCCCTACTTTTGGTCCATGATTTTTTCACTAGGCATGGGGGCTTATTGGTGGTCAAATACGGTAATCAAATCGGTGTTGCCTTCATTCTGTGCTCTTTGGTCCCACCAGCGTGAGTATACCCTGCTAAGACCACAACAAAGTAAGGAATCCCCACTCAGTGACAGTAACCCGTGTTAGTGTACGTCCCTTTAGCCCCACCTGTCAGTGTACGTCCCTTTAGCCCCACCTGTTAGTGTACGTCCCTTTAGCCCCACCTGTTAGTGTACGTCCCTTTAGCCCCACCTGTTCAAGTCCGGCCGTGTTTCCCACACAGTTGAGGTGATTAGTGACAAATTTTGCTGGAGTGTCTGATGTATCACGTGCGAACATGAGCCAGACAAACACGGGGACGTCGGCTCCAGTTTGACTCCTGTTGTACAGGCGCACAGCCTCTAACAGCATCAACAGCTTCACACCCTCCATCAGCATCACATCACCAGCAGGGTCAGAGTTCAACAAGGATATGGCCCACAGACGTCGCTCCTCATAGGCCGACATCTGCTCCGCATCCTCAAACTGTGAATACAACATGAAGGGAAGAATTTAAACTGAAGCAGATCTGCAAACTTCTAAACTAGATAGAACCACCAAATGACATAATTCTTCAGAAGAGGAATTGACTCTGAAATCAGCATTTTGGAATTTTAAAAAAAATAACAATGTGAAGGGAAATGACTGTATAAAGGGGTAAAAGGACAACAATTCTGGCTGTATTGATAAGGGTCAACGGTATGTCATTCCTATTCAGTACAATTCAGTATATATTACATATAAACACCTATAAACAGTTTATTTTCCCTATGAACTGTATATTTTATGTTCCTAATGAACAGTATGCATTTCATAAGAAAAGTATATATTTCCTATAATCATATATCCTACAGAACATATTTCCAAGTGAGAGTACATATTCCTAGTGACAGTACATATTCTGATTGACAATATATATATTTTTTCACCGACAGAATATCGTTCCTACATTACATCTTGTCCATAAACCGTTTAAGACTCTACCTTGGAGAACAGGTAGGTGAGGCAGGCTTGCATCTGTGACAGGGGCTCCTGTGGGGTGAGGCGACTAGCAAAGGTCCAGCAACGGAGACTAGAGGCAGGATCAGTATAGGTGGCATGGAGGAGAGAAAGGGTGTGATCTAGTGACCTCCACACACACCGGGGACTGAGCATATTAGATAGGCACTGGAACACGCAGCCACGAATCCCACAGTAGTTGTCTCCTCTTATCGGCTGCAGATTCTGACAGGGGATCATCTTCACTACCTCTGTGTAGGCCTGGCAACAGGTAAACAAAAACTTGACCTCTTTTATCTAAAATCAATTTCATTGTTACAAATTTCAAATATTATTTTCGTTTTTTAAAAATGTTGAAAAAAAAATTTACATACAAATTTAAAGAATGCCATCTGGCAGCAATCTTGTTGTTTAGATTACCTGGAAGTTTTAATCATGGACAACAATGGATCGAAGGAAACCTATATTCAAAATTTAAGAAAGAGCTATAAAGTACTTTTTGAGAAATAACAAGAACTGTTTAAGGATGGATAACAGATAAAAAGCCATTTGAACAGCCCAACATCTGTTGATAGATGGTTAAGTGATACCTAACAAGTGTTTGATGACTATACCTGTTTGATTGTGGAGGCTTTGTCGGTTTCTCCCTTCCATTCTCGTTCAGCATAATCTATGATGTTTACCTTACTCCCAATCTGGACCGAACCTGTGAACAGTGTGTGTATAGTCTATGAAATGGGGTCACTAACATGAACCAGAAATCCTACTATTAGACAAGAAGACAATACTACATAACATTAAGTACTATTCTTGCAATGAATTAAATATCAAAGGTGATGTAGTTAGCAATCAATTATGACACAATTTCAAACAAGCAATTTCTTAAATTTATAAACCCCTCCTCAACTTTCAGGAAAACACTCTAGTTGTAGTCAACTGTTCAGGTTTGGAGTAGACATTCTTAGTATAAACCTTGCCAATATTGATCAATATAGATCTGCAATATATGTAAATAAGTAATAAAGTATTGTAAAGGCAACTACAGAACAGAACATAAAGCATGACAGATGTCAGACGGAAAGAAAGACTGACACTTCAAAACTTGTATCCCCCATTATCTTCCAAAAGTCTTCAATTACAGAAGAGTTACCTCCCCTGTTATCTACTAGTGGTAGACTGGTTATTTCATCCCATTACCTATCTACATATATGATGAACTTGTCAATTACAGAAGAGTTACCTTCCCTGTTGCTGCCTACTTATTGCAAACTGGTAAATTCTCAAGTGATCATCCCATTATAAGAAATGTACTACCTCCCAGTGCTTGACTGGTCAGTTTTACGAGATTAATCTTCCTCTGTTACCTACCAGTGGTAGACTGGTCATTTTTGGGAGAATTGTCTTCCCCTGTACCATCATTACACGAGTCCATCTCTAAGTCGTCACATGTCGTGTGGCCATTTTCTTCACCAGCTGCAGAGAAGCCATCACTGCTCTCTTCTTTTTGCACAACAATATTGCCTGAATCATCTTCAGCTTCCTCCTTGAATTGCGAATCCCCAGGCAGATTTTCAGGGTCCATGTCATAGTACTCCCACGACAGATCAACAGCATCTGACTGAAGGTGCTGGGGGCTGAAGGAGGAATCACTGTGTGATTGACTTGAATTACCTGACACACAATGTTTTAGCTTTTTGTTACTCAATAAGGCATCATTCTGTTTGCGCACTGGAGAAGCAGGAATAGAGTTTGACTCAATGTCAACACATAAACTTGGAAGAATGGCTGAATTTCCACTACTTGTTGTAGCGGACTTACTCATAAGTTCCACTAATTTTGTATTCAAAGACACAAACTCTTCATCTAAATGACCAATCTCCCCCTCAATTTTAGAAAACTCTTGTTCTGCCAAGGAGCTGGAGCCCTCCATATTGAATATTTCGCTATCAGAGGTTGCCAGGTCAGAAAGACTTCCCTGACGACTAGACACACTGCTTGCTCTGTGGTATGGTGAGATGTCAGGTGATGTCTCATACGATGTAGAGTTACTTCCCCCTGTTGAATACTCATGGAGCCGGTGCAGCAATGACTGTTGGAAGCCTTTGTCAAACCTTCTGTTGCTTAGTGACGACAAGCTGTCAGTTGTCCCCTCATCGTCTACACTCATGTTCCCTGAGGAGCTTGACTGCCCATGCACATGACTACTGGCTGATTTAAACGGGGACGATGAGTTGCTGGTATCGTCACCCGATGATGAGGTGCGAGTGATTTTTTCTGGCGTGTTGTGGATAAGCTCATCTGTTGTGGTGCGAGAGTGGTTGTCTGTAGTGTCTATAAGTGGAGGGACATTGTCTAGCGTCCCTTTCATTTGTTGTTGTAATGTCTGGTTGTGTAACTTGTTGTTGTCGTTGTCTGTGGTCCCTGTGTTTGTGAGTAATTTCTTATTTGCATCAGGAGCACTCACATCTTTGTCCTCATCCTGATCTGATATTGACATGGCCCCACTTGAGGACATCACACCAGACATGGCCCCACTTGAGGACAATGGACCAAAGGACACATAGTTTTCCAAAACAGATCTGTCAGTTTCAGTACCACTAGTGGGCGTAGTGCTGTGAGTTATCCCCCTTAGATTGGTTATGTTTGCGTAGGCTAAAGCTTCCTCTTCTGAGGGGGGAGTGAGGAGAACTGAACAGTCAACAACCCCATGTCCAGAATGGTCACTGACAGTTATCTCCCTTTGCTGCACGGTCCCGTCAACATTCTCTTTATCCACCGTCACTTCAACCTCTGTTGGGTAATCTGTGACTTTCTTCTGTTCACCGTTTGTTTCACAAAGCTCTTCATTTCCAAAGCCATATTTTACATTTCTTTCACTCAGAGACTTGATACTCAGGTTCCCTTTAAGAGATCCTGTTTCCCAATCAGAGGCATCATGGGAAATGTTTAGCTGGTTGTCCCCCTCATCACTACTCACACTGACACCGTCACGTGGGCGGGGACGACGTGGTCTTGCTTTGTCAGCATTGATGGTCTTGCGTTGCTTGCGGCGTCGCTGGCGTGGTTTTGTTGGAGACATTGGGATGTTAGGGGAGCGTTCAGGTAAACCTACTACTACGTCCTCACGAGCGTTGTAGCGGATCGGAGGCGACTCGTCATTGGACCCGGTGTTACCCATACCGCTCCCTTCCTCGTCATGGTTTGTCTCCTACAAAATTAGAAGACATTTGTTTTATACTGGTAAGTTAAAACAATGTAGTTGTCATATAGGTCCCCTCGAAATGCCACAAAAGGCTGCCCAGATGGAATGTATTGCTAGTCTACAAAACATACCAAAATATTAGACTTTATGATTCTTTGTGGTTATATTGTTTACTACTTTGCTCATACAAATGTGGTATCTACAAAATCCAAACTGGTGCTTTACAGTTCAGCATTGCCTCTATTACTTTAATTTAATTTTGTTAAAACATTTCTATTTATGTGAAACTTATACTTCTTTGAACACTTTGTTGATGTGAGTACAGTGATCAACAGAAAACAACACCCACAACTTGTTTAGCCTTCAGTCAGGAATGGAGACATTTGGATCAATCCAAACATTTGTCTGCTGTCGCACAGTAAGCTTGATTGAACAAATTTGAAATATTTTAAAGTGTAACATAATTTCCCCCTAAACTCATGATAATGTAAAATACATGATGTATGCACACACAGTAAATACATTTATACTATGTACAGTTTTGCTTACTTTCATACTGATTTCTGTCAGATTATCATCAATACACTTTCTAATCAATTTCCATAAAACATCTGTTGGTTGGTATCTACTACACAATCAAAAGAAATGGATGTCCAAGTAGGATATATATATACACTGTTAGTGTGTTTGTAAATCACCGAAAGAATATTGCTGCATTGAATGTCTGCTCTTTTGTGCCTAAGTGACAGCTAGTTTTACTAATTCCATTACTTTTCATATCTTCACTTTGTATTTTCCTGGATTTAAATAAACAAATTGTAAATGGGTTTAACACTGTCACCTGAAAAAAACCCTTTCAGTTTTCTATATTAGCATTTTTGATTTTTTGCTTTATAAGCATGTATGTTTATCAGGCACATACCATTAAATTGAGGAAACTCTTTTGCATTTTACATTAAATACATTCCTAGATATCTTTGATGAAGATAACTGAGATATGATCTAAGAAATAAATATATTTATGTGTTTGTGTAAATAATTACTATGTATCTATTAACTTACACTTATATTTTACAAACAAGAGGACCATGTGGAAGATTATATTTTTGAGTTAAACATGCATGAATTTAAATAAGTTTTTCACAGAAGTAATATGGAGAACTAGAAAGAGAACCTTTCCAGCCTTAAGTCACAGGTCGGATACTGATAGGTAGTTAGCTAAATTAATAGGTTGATTTCTGATATATAATTTAATTTTGTCTGTTCCTCCAATGATAGGCTGTTTATACCACGATATTTGGTGTGGTATTTGTAATTCTAACTTCTGACTGGTTGAACTGGCTTGGTGATGAAATTACAGCACAATGTTGAGTTTTGAGCAAATTTCTTCCATTTTTATCAGAAATGAATATGTAATCATTACTAAAATGTGTTTCGGACGTTTAAAGTTAAATTATAAAGAATAACCATGATTATTTTCGGGGTTATTTGACAGTACATAAAAAGAACTGTTTGCAAAAACGAGCTTTAAAAGCAAAGTGCACATTGTTTTTTTGGTACATGTATGTTATATCCTATAGCTCCAAAAACAATTTTAGATATCCCTTGAATAGATGCTTTCATTAACAAATTACCTATACTCACCTTACACACAAAGTTGATTACACTGATGTTCACATTGATGTACAGCTTGTAATTACATGTACAACAATCAAACGGATGTGAATTAATGTTAGATTGAATAAACATTTTCAATTTACAGATACAACATTACTATGTAATAGTTGTTGACAGCTTAGTAACACCTATCATTACATACAGCTAGTAAGACAGAGTAATACAAACATATTACCCTTTCAATATATTATGATAAGATTCTATAAATAGAATGTTGACATTGCATGGCTCATAAACATGAGGAAATAACACGTTTAATAGGAAAGTACCATAACTTCCTGATGAGACACGACTTATTATTAACATGTGTGAATTCCCGTTTACAACATCATGGCATAGTGCCTACAGTGTTAGGCCGTTTACATGTTAAAATAGGTTTCCCCTAGGAGTAAGGTCCCCATATGACTCATAATTTAGGTCACAGTTTCACATCAGTTGTCGGGCTGGTGTTAGCGAGAGTAAATCCAGGTCACGGGATATGCATTCACTTGATGACATATTGATCTAGTTGAGTAAATGGTCCGGTTTATGCTAAGTCAGTCGGTAACCGTGGTCAAAACTCAACAAAATCAATATACTCACAATATTCAATGCAGACTGTATACGTATTTCCCTGCATCAAAGCGATACATTGCGTCGATTATTAAAAATACAGGGCATTAACTGATAGACATACCCTCCCTTGTGCTCCTATCCACCATCTTACTTCATCTGCAGCATTCTCACCCTATTAACATCCTCGTTAGCACATAATACATTCATAATGGTTTTGTGTATTTGGTAGCCACCGTATGACATTCAACAGGAAATTCAAAAGGGGAGGTCACTCCACTCGACGACGCTCGCCCTATATTAGACTTGCACATGTTCAATCTCCTTTAATTTTTCTTTTGCTGTAACTTTCGCTGTAATCTACATCGTGTTTTAAGCATTTAGCTTTTGTTGATGTCTTGATTGTATTTAATTTACTGATCTAATCATGTCCATCCGGTTGCGCATAAATTGATAAAAATTCCATTATTTACACATTGATGGTTGTATATAGATTATGTTAATCACACATTATAAAATGGACTAACAGCTCTCTCTCTCTATATATATATATGAACACACACGTGTAGTATATTTTAACACAC
>JAUMHH010226263.1:0-11910 GCA_032359455.1 Chlamys rubida
TGTATTTTCTGGAGACGGTATGTTGGTGATATGCCTCCTTGTGATAGAGCGGTTGATGCCGACTTTAGAGGCATACATTACACACTAATGGCACGTCCTTAAATGGTTGGCTGGTTGGTCGTATAGGGCTTAACGTCCTATCAACAGCTAAGACCATTTTAGAAAGTGCCTCCATGTGTGTTGTATATGCGTGCTTGTGTGTATGTGTGCTGGAGACGGGGTATGTTGGTGTACCTTGTGGTAGCGCAGATCTAATGACGACTTTATAGTACTACCTCACTGAAATACCATACCGAAGGCCCCCAGCACAGCATTCCGCCCGGTCACATTATACTGACAACGGGTGAAACAGTTGTTGCCATTTCCCTAAATGTTGAACGTGAAGGAGGGAAACAACAACTACCAGTTTTAAGGACGTTGGGGTCAGAACCCATTGCCTTCCTCGCTTGGGCGAACGTTCAGCATCAAGTGAGGTATTGTCAAGGAAGGCGCGAGGAAACGAAAGGTTATTAGAAGTAGATAAATATAAAGATCCCGAATATTGCAATGGGTGCAGCAGATTTATTTTTGTCGCTTAGTAAAGGGCACGAAACCAAATCCCCAATTCTTCAGGGGGTTCCCACCTAAGTCGCCTCTTACGAGCATGCAGTGGGTAACAGCAGGTGTATCCTTTTATCGATCAACGACCTGCAGGGGTGTGTAAACAAACAAAAGAAAAACAAACAAACCACCTGAGCCAAAGGCTCAAGCGACCTATTAAGATATGTCTTCACTGTTGTTCGCCATGAGAAAAAAATTCACATTTTGAACATAAACTTAATTACTGCTTAAGAAATATTAATGAAACTTTATGGAAATATTCAGCACGAGGTCCTGACCAACTGTGGTGTTTTGGGGGTCATTCAGATGTCCGAAATGGCCACCACGAAAGCTATTTTTTCTACAGACAGATACAAGCAACAAAAGACTCATGCATACATATAGTTCTTACTGTTAGATCTACCAATTTCTACTTTTCGGCCAATACTGTGCATAAATTTCGCTCAATATTTTAGTAAACACATGTCAAAAATCTTGTTTAAATCTTCAACACGTACTCTTTTATATAGTTTTACTTAATCTCAAACCAC
The DNA here is from genome assembly GCA_032359455.1 of Chlamys rubida. NCBI lineage: Eukaryota > Metazoa > Mollusca > Bivalvia > Pectinida > Pectinidae > Chlamys > Chlamys rubida. The sequence goes on from JAUMHH010226263.1 coordinate 1,131, forward strand.
AAAATGAACTTCCCTAAGGAAGATCTTTCATTACTTAAGATGAAGATTTTTTTCGGTTTTTCTTTCCAATACCTTTATATTTTCACCTTGATTTATCGCCAAATAATTTGATAACACCTAACTATTGCTGTGTAAATAGAAAAAGCTTAAAAGAGTTTTTTATCAGGTCCAGAAGAGTCTTCGATTCTTCCGTATGCTTATCTAAAACATTTCCTGCTTGTCTTGTGTCATTTTCCATATTAAAAGGTTAATGTGTCCTTAATGCATCATGCCGGTCCTATGCAAAGTGCATATCAGGATTATACGTAATTCAATTATATTCTATGACTCATAAAATATAGGTAAGTATTTAGAATTTATCATGTGACCGTTTTTATATACTACCTTCCAACCCTCGTATCAACCTCGTGCTCTTAATTGAAGCCCAAGGGGTTGGAGGCCCGAGTGTTGATATATGGTTCGAGGGCTGATACAGGATATGGATTGGAAAATTGTCATATTATAACCTTTTTATCACCACTATACATTTTGTGAAAACGTTAGCACAATGTCAAAATTTCACAGTATTAGCACGAATCAAGTGTTAGTGAAGCGTATAGTGGATTTTAGATGAGATGAATCAAAGGTGAAACGGTAATGGCGCGTGCGGGGCAGATATATGGCGCGTGCCGAGCAGGATATGGATCGACCCAGAACATGGCCTTTGGCTTTGCAATAACCCATATATCGGACATATTTACATTATATAAGTAATATAAATATACACACACGTACATGTATACATGAGTGCAAGCACACTCAGACTCCAACTCAAGCATGTCCTAGCTCAATATCGTCCACAATAAATGTCCTTCCCATTTCAAAGAATCTTTCTCAATTAAGGTTTGTTTGTATTATACAAGATCGAGTCTGATGAATTTTAGAACCACAAGTGTTAAAAGGACAAGAATCCTAAACTTTCTTCTGTAGTGCGTCACAAGACTGGAATAATCTTCCTGATTACATCAAGCAAGCACGTCAAAATTATAAACAAGTTCAACATTTTTAAAAGTTCTAAAACACTATCTAAAGGTGTTGAAAAAAGAGTTTGAAAACGAATATGTGTATTCTAATTATGGCGGCTACATCCCCTTATTTTCTTTTGCTATGTCTTATATCTAGTTATTTTCACAATATCTGAAGAAGTACATGTATATTCATTATAATACGTTTAGGGGACCCAATTGGAAATAAGCTTTCTATGGCTTGAAGGGCTATCCCAGCGTAAGGCAAAATACGTGAAATATGTGAAATTGTTTTCTTGTGTGCCTTTTCCATGATAAATATTATTATTATCGCACATATACATACACTTTTTACCTATGTACAATAATAAAAGGACAGAGATCACTGCTGATCAGTTTATAAATGTAAGAGTGTGTGTAATGTTAGTTTTCCTTGGTTATAAAACCTTTTGACCGTACAACGCATACCCATGTGCCTTCCGCTCACGACACCCATGTGCTGATGACGGTCCGTGACCACTTCGGTTATTATAGGGACGGGTGTATACATCGTACGAGTGTTCGTTTCGTACACGTACCTATGGTCGCACAGCACAAAGTATACTCAACATGGCCATGTGTCGTCACAGTGGAAAACAATACATACATACATTTCATCGTGTCTTATTTTATAAATAACTATATAGTTTAAGTTAATGGTTATCTGTGTAGTTCTTTTTATTCAACTGGTTGCTTCCGAACGGGTTTAAATTGTTGACTTAACAAATAAAGCTGACAGTGCTTCTTCAATGCCGGGTAATACACTTACGATAACAAAGTTCAGTTGGATATAAATAAAACAAACAGAAGGACAGTCGTTTCGTACAGACCGGATGTAACGTTTTTGAGGATTCGTATACGTTGTACCTAAATGTGTACTTATATTATAAAACAGTACACAGATTTCGCGGAAGAAGAAACTAGATAATACGTTGTTTATGAAAGTTTAGAAACACTCGTGATAAAAAAATGGCAGACATAACGTGACATATCGTTTACACAATAGGGTTACGTAGTTTCTGAGGAGCTATGCTAAAGTCGGAGGACTTCTCCGATAGGTCTCCCCTCCTCGACAGCGACGATGGCGAGACTGTCAATGAGGGGGCGGGGCAGAGGAGGATATCTCGGGGGACATCGTATTGTATTATCGGCGTGCTGTTTGTGGTCAATCTAATCAACTATATGGACCGCTACACCCTCGCAGGTTAGTGAACTGCATGAGTACACACCGTTTATCGTAATCTGTCTATAATGTTCATCGTAAATATAAATGTCTACAATGGTGTGTATCTTAAGTGTGAACGCTGTTGTTTATTGTAAATTGTCAACAATTAATGTTGTTCATAATTTTAATATGTTTAAATTATCGTTAACTGTTTACGATGTTTATCAGAAATTAGGAACATGTTGTTTATCGTAAATGTCTACAATGTTGTATATCTAAAAGTGTGAACGCTGTTGCTTATTGTAAATTGTCAACAGTGTTTGTTTATAACGTTTGTATATTCTCGTTACTCGTAAAGTACATACCCTAGCTGTTGTTTATCGTAAAATGTCTACAACGTAAATAAATTGTGTAATATGTTGTTTATAATGTCCATAACTGTCAGTTATCGTTAACTGCCAATAAAATTGTCTATCAAAAAGTTTGTAACTGTTGTTTGTCATAAAGTATATACACTGTTGTGTATTGTCAACTTTCTACAGTGTTGTTTATCATAATGTGCACTGTTGTGTATTGTCAACTTTCTACAGCGTTGTTTATCATAATGTACACTTTCGTTTATTGTTAACTTTTTACAATGTTGTTTATCGTAAAGCTTGTGCATTGTTGATTATCATGAAATTCTTATAATGTTATTTATTTATCATAAAGAATGTACAATGTTGCTTATCATGAAGTATGTACACTGTTGTCTACAATGAAAATCATGATAATGTTCACTAATGTTGTTTATTGTAAACTTTCAACATTGTTGTTTATCAGAAAGTATTTACATTGTTGACATTGTAAACATTCAACATTGTTGCTTATCATAAAGTTTTTACTCTGTTGATATTGTAAACATTCAACGTTGTTGCTTATCATAAAGTTTTTATTACTCTGTTGATATTGTAAACATTCAACATTGTTGCTTATCATAAAGTTTTCACATTGTTGACATTGTAAACATTCAACGTTGTTGCTTATAAAGTTTTCACATTGTTGACATTGTAAACTTTCAACATTGTTGCTTATCAGAAAGTTTTCACACTGTTGTTAATTGCAAGCTGTTGTTTTCGGTAACTCTCTTCAATGTTGTTTATAAAGTAATATATGTACACCTATTTATCGTCAATTGTCTACTATATGTTGTTTTGCTCAAAGTATAAACACTGTTGTATAAAATGTTGTTTATTGTAAAACGATCTACAATTCCAGGGTCATTCAATAAGTTCTGTCACCAAACAGCTCCCGTACGAACGGGCAATGCAATAGTTTAGCGCCTTGGCACAATGTAAAAGCATTTATAGAACAATGTACGTGCAAAATTTCGACATCACCCCACAAGAATTGAACAAGTCGTTCATGGTTGAATGGTTTATGCACTCGTGACAAGTATCTACTTTTCAATGCTAAGATGAAGGTTGAGACTAAATCTGAAATACGCTCCTACATTAAAGCACAAGATACCGCGAGAACAGACACATGCAGAGTTGTGCAGCATAAAAAGCACCTCTGCCGTCACACGGAGAACTGTCTTCAGATGGGTAAACAAATTCAAGAACGGTAAACTTGACATCAAAGAGGACACACGTTGAAGCAGGCCAGCTGTTGCGGCATCAAAGAAGAACATTGATGCCATGAAATCTATAATAAATGATGATGGCCGTTCTACTGTTTCTGAGATAGCTCAAATGCTTGGTTTTTCAAAAGGCAGTACATATCAGATTCTGACTAAGTGTTTTAAATTAAAGGAGCTTTATGCCCGATGGATCTCCATTGGTAAAAATTGAACAAAAGGCCAAACTTTTGAAATGTGCTAAAATATGTTGAAAAAGTACAGTTATTGCGACTTTGAACCCCAGAGGCGCAGCAATAGCAAGCAATAGGTGTCGAGAAATCAAGAAAGGCCAGTTATTGCAAGACGTATAAAAAGCGCAAAGCAAATTTGTGTATGCCATTTTCAATTCTAGTAGACCAGTGGTTCAGATACCATGCAAGGAAGGGAAAGTTATCGCTGCCAAATTTTACAGAGCCAAAGTACTGAAGCCTGTCAAAAGATTCTACATGAAAAAACCCCGTCCAAGTAAGGGGTTGAATGACGAACAGCTAATTCACGGCAAAGCTTCATTCCAAAAAAGCAATATTGTACAGGTGTTTTTGAAGCAAGTGTCTGTAGTACAGATTTACCACCCACCCTATTCACCAGATCTAAGTCCCTGTGTGACTTCTTCCTGTTTCCATTACTGGAGAAAATGATCCCTGGAAAATGGTATGCCTCTAGAAGTACTCTGGGTAGTGCTTGAATCTTCCAGTATCTCGCCAGTATACAAAGGGGAGACTACCGCACAGTGTTTACGTCAAGGATAGCGCGATTGCGAAAGTGTGTTTATACTTAGAAGGATTGTAATAGAAAGATCAAAATATATACATCATACATGTGATTCCTGACACTAATGACATACTTTATTGAATGGCCGACGTATTGTTTATCATAAAGTGTGAACTCTTGTGTTCATTGTAATTAAGCAGTGTTAACAAATTGCAAATTCGCACCTGTCCAGGTGTTTTGAATCAGGTTAAGACATTTGTATATTTTTGTATTGACCAGGTATGTTGTTCAGGCCTATTATAGGTCACATTTGTACTTATCTAGGTGTATTGGACCAGGTTCAAAAGTACTACGGACTGAGCAACTCACAGGACGGACTGCTACAGACGGTGTTCGTTATAACCTATATGATCTGCTCTCCGGTGTTCGGTTACCTTGGCGACAGACACTCCCGGAAGTACCTGATGGTTGTCGGCATCCTCTTCTGGTCCGGTATCACATTGGCTGGCTCTTTCATTGACAAGGACGTGAGTATCATGTTTCATTATTATCAAAATGTTCATGCAATTTGATAAATTCTGGATAATTTCAAATTCCTAAGTTGGTTCGAGCAACATAGAGTAAAGATTTGATTACATTGAGTTCCAATTACACCAAATGTATTGAAATAGCTGCAATTTGATTTTGTATGCCCTTTCTCGTGATCCAGGATGTATCATACAGCTTATATATTCAACTATTTGTAGCACTTTTGGGTTTTCCTGGTGTTGCGCGCCCTAGTAGGTGTTGGAGAGGCCAGTTACGTCACAGTTGCACCTACGATCATCGCCGACCTCTTCCATGACAACATGCGTACAAAAATGCTCATTATATTTAATGTGGCCGTTCCATGCGGAAGGTAGGTTTTATAAGTCGAACATTAACTCCGACACAAATAATAGAAATGAAGAAAAAAGAGGAGGATACGTTGTTTCAAAACTACCAATATATGTGTTTCTTAATTAAAAAAAAAATTGAAATCTATAATTTTATATTTTACAATTGTATATCAGTCGTCAATTTAGCATAGAACTAAGTGAAAATAGCGATTTTCCAACCTGTTTGAGAAATTTTCGGTTGAAATCGTTGTTGGAGCCCGGATGGAATTAACATAGGATAAAGCCATTCGCACTAACCATGTACTGATTTTCGACGGTCGATCTGTTGCAGTGGACTTGGATACATTGTGGGGTCCAATGTGGCCAAGCTGTTGGGCGAATGGCAGTGGGCACTACGGGTAAGTATCTGGGGCAAAGGGGAGACAACCGGTCTGCCTTTGGAATATTTTTGATTTCATTGATATGCATTTTAATTTGGTGTGGCAATACTCTATGAGAGTAACTGCAACCGGCACGCCTAAGAAGACATTGGTTAGAGTATTCAAAAATATTTTGTTCAGATCAATTTTGGACACACTGAGAAAAACACCCCCCCTGCATTCGCCACTGATTGCTATTTGTAGTTTATGAATACACTATCGCGCACCATTCAGTTTGTCTGCGACACACATTGCAGTTATACCCGTTGTTCTGTAATATATATGTGGCTTCTTGCTTAAATATCCCATGATGTTGTGAAAACCTTTTCGGTAATTAGTATTTTCCAAAGTCGGTTTCGTGTTAGATTCTTCCTCTGGTGATATTTTTTTATAAACAGTCCTTACTTCCGGTTTTCGTTAAACACCTAGCTAATCAAAACTACTTCCTGATTCCTAATGGCAATTATAATGTCATATCGCAGTTACAGTTTATTCAATACCTAGAAGCATTTCTTCCGTATTATAAGCATGTCCGACATTTCCGGACAAAATCGTGACTAAGTGAAACTCGATGAGTTATTCTATTACTTTTATTTTTTTTCTAAAAGATATGAACCAAATTTTCCGAGCAGTTGGATTTTTTTGTCGAGTTGTAACGGAAATAAATTTACATCTGATGTATGATAATATTTTCCCTGTTCATTGCTGTGATTAAATTAGCTATCTGCTGTAAAATAATACACCCGCACTTGAAATCCCCTACCGCCTTTGAAAACTAATTATTCCTTAAACCGGAAGTATCTAGACCTAACAAAATCGGAAAGTTACGAAAATTACGCATGATAAAACTTTGATGTGATATAAGTCTAAAGGCGGATATTATTTATTACGTACTTTTATCAAAATGTAACCTTTGACCCACACCACATTTAGGTAACTTTTGACCTTTGACCCATTTTGCTTTCTCCTTAATTTAGTAATGGATGTTAGTATTCCCAAAACATATTTGACCTTTGACCCTTAATGTCTTGTAGGTGACCCCGGGGCTTGGCGTGATCTGTGCCGTACTGATACTGATCCTCCCGGAGCCAACGCGAGGGTCGGCGGACGGAGGGACTAATCTCAGTAATACATCTTTCCTACAGGACCTTAAAGAACTTTTTACCAAGTAAGCCATTTATGAAAATGGACCAGCCTTTCTGCTCAAAATATCTGAAGGATTTTATTTTGTCTTTATGACATTGCTTACAATGGCGCCTTCCTCATATCTACACATGAGCGCTGTGTCAACAACATCTGTCGTGTTCATGTTGTCACATACTTGTACGTTTGTTCTAACAAAATTGATTCAGCTTGTCATCTCCATGAAATTGCAGAATAGTCTCGTTGTGAGTATTTTTGTTTATAAAATTAGATTCAATTATCTCTTTGGTGATGGTTTTCTTGACATTTGAAAGGGCGTTTATTGCTATATTGCTAGTTGTATGTTGTTTTGGAACGTTTTAACTAGAATGGGTGTTTGGAATACATTCCTTTTTACCCGATGTTATGTTTTTGTTCTTGAGCATGTTGAGGACACGTCATTCTCGAGGTTGGCATGTTTAAGGTATTCAGCTGTGATGATGCAGTACCTGGTGTTTCCCGCTGTACTGATTCTTGAGATCATTCAGCATCTTTTCGTTATATTGATGGTAACACTCCAATGGATCATTTGTAGCTTTTCGTATTTCTTTAATTGTTTCGTTCTGTGTTTTTGCAAGATAAAGTTTCTTTATTTTGGTATTGACTTAGCTGCCTTGTTCATTGATTAGTCTGAAAGCTTATTATCTATCTTAGGGCTACACTCTTAACCACTTGGCCACCGCGGTCCCCTCTTTCAACAAAGGTAGTCTCTTGATAGGGTATTGGTATGTGGTATACTGCTTTGTAACGAATGAGAAAGCGGTGGTTTCTGGTGACGAATGAGAAAGCGTTGGTTTCTGGTGACGAATGAGAAAGCGGTGGTTTCTGGTGACGAATGAGAAAGCAGTGGTTTCTGGTAACGAATGAGAAAGCGGTGGTTTCTGGTAGCGAATGAGAAAGCGGTGGTTCCTTGAGCGAGTCGATTGCTTAGTGGAGAGGATCTCTTGAGCAGTTACGACTGTAGTCTTTAAGGATCTAAGTATTTCCCATAAGTTTGCATTTTGTATGCTGGCAATGTAATATACTATTGCTCGTTTCCTTGTATATTGTCCGTGTACCACGTCTCCATTTTGTGTGTTCTTGTTAATTCTGTAATGGTATGTATACGTCATCATTTTGTGTGCTCGCCATGCGATATAATTACTAGTTGCCTAATACCGGTATTTTAATGGGGCCTTTGCGCTACTTTCCATGTAAGATAGCGCGAAGCACCCCGTGAGAGATTAACCGATTACAATATCAAAATGTGCGACGTCATCAGATTTTGTGTTTTGTCGGCAGTAAGACGCTGGTACTTTCATCACTTGGGTTTACGTGTGTAGCCTTTGTGACTGGGACGCTGGCTCTGTGGTCACCCATCTTCATCCGCGACTCCATGATAATTCAGGGGCGCAAGGTACAGCAATCCAGGTATGCACAAACCAAATCTAATGGCAAAACAATCGTTTGCTACATTAATATACATCTGAATTGTGATACATGTTACTTTGATTAGATGGATTGCTTCGATGTGTTTCGTGTGTGTTCCAGCGTCAGCCTGATATTTGGTGTAATCACGGTGGTAGCAGGTCTGACGGGCGTTGCTATAGGCGGAGAGACGTCCCGGAGACTAAAGACCAGGTACCCCCGGGCCGACCCTATCATATGTGCAGGTGGAATGATAGTTGGAACTCCTTTACTCTTCTTAGCCCTTTACTTGTCTCGTTATAACACAACTGTTGCATGGGTAAATAAATATTCATATTTTGTCTTCATAGAGTGAAAACTCCTCCTATCTTCGTATTTTAAGTAGTAGGTTAACGCAATAGGGTAGTTGACTCTGTTAGTGGAATATTAGCCCCGACGTTGGCCATAACCTTGTAGCTGATATTTATTCTGACACAGTTTACATGAAATACTAGTTCAAATATATATTATCTGATGTATAGTAAGTTGTATTTGTAATGTGATTAAGGGTTTTCATTTCAAATCAATTTTATTGCATCAAAGATACAGCTGGATTAGGCACCGGCATTGGCTAATTAAGCCCTTTCCAGAAGGGTTGAAAGGCATCTATCCCTTGCAGCTTTATTCTGGTGTTTCAGAGCACTTTCGATATAGCTGCTTTCTCTCTTCTAACAACTGATGAATTTGAAATGAACGAAATGTTTACCATATTAAAATTTTGTCTTAATGCATCTCCAAAAAAATGTCGAATAGCTACTTCCTTTCTTAGTATTTCTGATCATTGTGTGTAGTTTAGCCATTTTCAGGTTTGGTGTTAGTTGTCTATTTTAATACTTCAGGCAAAATAGTGAAGGAAGCATGTAGACAAAGCGAGAGACAAACCTGTGAAGGATGAGCGGAAATACTGTCTTTTTGGCATCTGTCCCATAATTAACGATTATTTGTTGGAAAAACGTCTCGTATTAGGAGGCACTGTACCTCACTTCTTTCAAACAGCACTACAGCATTGCTTCCTAACAGTTAGATCAGAGCTGAAATGATCACATAGCGATCAAGATCGGTTGATGTTTTTCTTACAGTATCAACACGAGCATTCTTTAATGTCGATTTTGTACGTGTTCTTTGTTATATTTTAAAGGTCCTTATCTTCTTTGGAGAGGCAGCAGTATGCATAAATTGGTCCATTGTCAACGATATATTACTGGTAAGTTACTAGTAGATAGAAACTCTTTGTATATGAACATCAGTCTTTGTTGCATATGGTACGATATTCGCTCAAGATCTTGAAAGATGTTTGTTTCAGGTCGATGATATCGTCCCTGTAGTACAATAAGCACTGTTTGTTACAGAAACTGTCATCATGATTTCGTGTTCGAATTTTTTATGAGTCTTCATCATGTCATAGAGAGTTCGTTCATAGTCTGGTCGTTCTTTGTCCATGTACATGTTTGTTGCAGATCCCGTTGCACTAGTTCCATATTGTCCAATGTTCGTTCCAGATCTCAAAGGTTTTGTGTAATCCTTGTACTTCAGTTGCTATTTATAGATCATATGGTTTAAGATCATCCGCGCTATCACAAGGAGGCAATAACACCAACATACCCTGTCTCAGGCACACATACACACATGCACGCATACACAAAACACGTGGAGACACGTCCTGAAATGCCATTAGCTGTTAATAGGACGTCAAACAAAATTAAACAAAATCAAAGGTTCATTTGTTAAAGATCCTGTGGTCTTTCCCCCCTGTCGCAGATCCTGTGACCCTTGTTTCCTGTCGTACAATGTTCGTTCCTGGTCATGCCGTCTTTGTTCCTGGTTGAAAGTGTCTGTTGCAGATTTTGCAATCTTTGCTGCACTTTGATTCTGTGTTGATCATGTAAACGTTTTATTGTTTCTCCCTTCCTCTAAGTCACGTGGTTTTAAGTATTAAGGATTCACTATACAGTCAATTAAATTCATACGAACTGGTTTCTAGTTCTTATGGCCATTTTGCAACTGAGACTATGGTATATCGGGAAATTTTCGCCCAGTCAAATTTTCGCCCTTCGCCTAAGAAACAAATTTTGCCAAGTATTAATTTCGCCTTTCAAATTCATTGACTATGTATATTATGTTGTAAACTGATATTTATGTAATGATAAATTCCCTCTCATTACATAGGGCGAAAAAGGCGAAAATTGAACTACAGCGAAAATTTCGCGGTATACATTATACAGTTATTGCCCTTGTGTGATGGAGACCTGAAGAGTTGTTTCCCCGAGATAAATCAT
>JAUMHH010226274.1:0-11910 GCA_032359455.1 Chlamys rubida
CCTTTGATGACATGACAAGTATTGTATTTCACTTAGTTTACATGCTGATTTCCACATCACATCTCAACAATAAAATTGAGCTACCAGTACCTATGATATAACTCAGGTGACCGCTAAGGGCCTTGGCCATGGGCCTCTTGTTTCTCATCTATATTCATCAAACTTCACAAGATGGCTGCCTATGAGGAAAGAAGGACTCCCATCGATTTTGGGGTCAAAAGTCAAGATAATAGTATTAATTAAAGCATTTGTGAAAAAAATCACTGCTGGACTGTAGGGTATCTCCTCACCTAGAAAATTAAGCTCACAGCAACCTATAGCTATCGTGCGAAAACTCTTAATATAGTAATTTTCACTTGGTACTTGTTACTGGGCAGGATAAGTATGAATGATAAGAATTCCTATTTGTTTTGGGGTCAATACCTAGGTCAAAGGTAAAGTTCACAGTGACCTGTAATGTGAAAATCGTTTCTTAATTTGTTCCACCTAGGATTTGAAACTTAATATGATGAATATCCTTAAAAACCTAAAACCTTTATACATATTTAGATCTTAAAAATTGGGGGTTACTGTTGTTCAAATTGCAAAAAATAGTAGGGTGGGGGTGATGTACATGAAATTGTGTACAATCTGCAGAAATACATTGACAACCAGGGATTCACAATGATCTAGTGCAAAGCCATACAGCTTACCATCAAAATTCTATGATAAATCAAAGGTAAAACACTTACAGCAGACAAAAGTGTGTTCTTTGTATTCCAGATGGCAAAGTTCTCATTTGCTTATTATTAAATTCCAATATAATATATGCAATTTCATTGCATATCGAGATCATGGGAAGTCTGAGCAAGATTTTGTAGAAAAACACCTGCTTGCCTCTTTTGTACTCCTATTCTCTAGGTAGAATGGTTTTTTTTTGGTTTTTTTGGCTCATATATGTAGCATAATTATTCGACCACATAAATGTTTGATAATTCCATGCCAAATGTTAAACTAATAGACCTATTGTTAATGTTTGCTTCATCCTGCATATAATTAATGCAGATATGTGCATTGTGCAAGCTTTGGTTGAGGAAATGATCAAAATCAAAAGAATCTCAAATACATTTTTTGAGGTGCACTATATGTGTAACAGGAAAGAGAGAAGAGTGCTCCCAGCACAGATCACACAAGTGACCCCAGCACGGATCACACAAGTGACCCCAGCACGGATCACACAAGTGACCCCCAGCACGGAACACACAAGTGACCCCCAGCACGGATCACACAAGTGACTCTGAGCTTCCCAGTCCATGCTCCCAGTACGGATCACACAAGTGAACCCCAGCTTCCCTGCAGTCCGCCACTCTACCAATTGAGCTTAATGGAAATTCTCTTTAGCACGAAGCTAGAACGCAACTGTAATCCTTTGTACAATTAATATCTACCATGTATTTATTAGGTATAACACCAGCGTAAGATCACCTAGCTTTCTTAGTATGGAGTATACATCTGAGGTTCTTCTGGAATATTGACGTAATATTAACATGTATATATGTGTAAGTAAAAAAATGTCAAGATTGGCACAAATCATGTTTGATTTGTACTGAAATTCTTTCTAGAGATAATTTCAGTGGGATTTTGTCTTAATTAATGAAGTATGATTAGGTATTGTTGGAATATTCCTCAAATCTTGTTTTAATAATTTCTAAGTATCAAGGTCCAACTCTATTTGCATAATGGGACTTGCCCATAGATAAACTCACCAAAAATCACAAATACATATATGCCTGTACGTGAAATAAAAGGTTCAGTATTTCAGTTAATTCAGGTTCATTGGTATTTAAAGAATTTTATGTGACATGTTTGACTGCAATGCACAGCACTGAAGCTAATTCATTTCCAAAACTCAATCGCAAAATACTGTTTTTAGCACAAAGTTTTACCATTGTTCTTCATGGTTTATAAAAATATACTGTTTCTTGCTGTGCTCATTTTGCTTATATTCCTGGTGTTGTATTTCATACCCTTCTTATCAAGCAGAGCATTTCAGGGCAAGTGTAATTAACACTGCTATAAAAATTACCCTGTGTACATACAGTATAACATGATATTCAGTATGTGTTGTATTTAATGAATGTCTATGTCTTGTACCAAATTGTATTTCTGTGTATACGAAAATGTATATCCATGTATTGTATATAATATGCAATTGTAAATACATCATGATTGTGCATCATGACTTATCTTTACATTATAGTCGTTGTATTATTGAAGGTTAAATTAAAAGTTCTAATAATTTCTGGCGTCTCAATATTTATGAGAAACATACAGCAGTTGTACAATAATTATTTTGCAATATTGAATAGCTGTGATTCAATCTAGTTATTCCGGATGGCTGTTTCCTTTATTGTTTTTTAGCTCACCTACAGCAGTTGTACAATAATTATTTGCAATATTGAATAGCTGTGATTCAATCTAGTTATTCTGGATGGCTGTTTCCTTAATTGTTTTTTTTGTCATTTGGAAGACAAGTTTGGGGCAAAAATTGAGTTATTGGAGGTTTATGGTTTAATTGAAGCTTTGGAACATAATTGTTTTTTGTCGTCGTCCTTACTTGACCGAACAGATTACACAGTTTCAGTCTTGGATGTTCTGAAAGGTAGACGCTTGAACCACTGTCAAGTATTTCTTGCAGAATTGGTGTTGTTTTTCACACTTCCAAGTCAGTGTATATAAAGCAAACACAACTGTATAGCAGTTTTCATAACTCCATATCTTAATAAATTTCTATAGAAATGTTTACTAAATACCAGGTAGTTGTATTTCAAGTAAAGTCAATCAATTTTCATACTTAATGATGTCACATCTATCTATTTCACTTCATGTCAGCAAGTACACTTTCAATATTCAGATAATAGGAAAGTAAAAACTTCAGTGTTTGGTGAAAAGCTCCCAAACATTCTGAAAAAAAGTCAGTCTAATGAGAAAAATCAGGCCCTAGAACAAGAGTTAGAATCTCGGCTATTATCCAAAGATGGCAGCATGTAGGCTATTCAACATGGAGTCTTGCCAAAAATAACAAATAAATTCAATTCAGTTCTTTTTAATTATGTTCAAAATATTTTTAACTCTTTGTGCATTGACAGAAGTTGGAGTTATTTATCATTGTGCCGAATATGAAATATTGAAGAAAATTTCAGGCACTAATTATGAGAACATTTTTTTCATTGACCACAGATTTAATATAAGATTTTTTTTTCTATTTATTCTTTAAAATCTCCACAGCCAATAGCTGTTAAAAACTTAGGAATAAATCACTGGATTTTTGTTTTTCTCTAAATTCATATTCAGCATTGATGGCCAATGTAAGTATTACTCGAACAATAGCTTAAGATTTAGACATTGAGTGAAATGCAAGGTGATTTCCTTTCAAACAAGTATGTGAGGTTAAGTTTTGGAAATTGAATATAAGTAATCTTCCGTATACAACTACCAAAGTATTATTTACCAGAATAAGTGTTATTCAGTAGGTTTTTTTAAGAATCTTTAAGAACAGATCAGACACTTTTGTACCAAATTAATTCAGTTTGCATTTCAAAGTTTTTAAAAAAGTTTTCCACCCTTTGAATATTTTTTTTCATACAGAAAGGTTCTTGACGTTTTCATACTTAATAAAAGAATGTTTATTATGCAAACTTACCTCAAACTAAAATTCATTTGGTGATTACAGAATGTATTTGCCATGAAGTTTGTAGTTTGATTGACAGGTGATGGAAATCATGTTTGGTTTGGTTTGATGTTTTTTTTTATAAAATTGATGTGGTAAGCAAAACTTCTGATATTGTTGATATATACTGCTGTTTTAGATTTTCTAGAAAAAGTAATTTACTTTATGTCAAATTTCGTAAAATAATTTAATTGCATGTTTAAGCTTTTTTCTACCAACAAAATCTGTTGAAATGAAAGCCTCCCAAAACATCTTGAGCATTGATCATGATTACTTGAAAATATTGAACTCATTCACCCCTGAAGACACATTTGAATTCTTCAAATTCAATAGTTGGAATAGTTCATTGTCAAATTTCAGGGACGAATGAGTTAATACTAAAACTGCAGATTTTGGGCTAAAAATAAAAAAAAACACATTTTTTGGTGTTTTTGATATGTGGTAACCATGGTTTTCACAAGTCCCAAATCTGGGGAAAACAGTTTTTGAAAAAAATATCACCCTTCTAAACAAAAGTTATTTAAAATGTAGTTTATAAATATATATATATATATGTAGGTGTGTTGTGCAGGATGAATCTGCTATCCATGTTTATCTGAGACTTGCCCTTTATTTTAAGGATCAGGCCATTTCTACAGTACTCTGCTACCTCAATGTGAAGGGATTCAAACTTTTCCATTTTAGTTTTAGCTCACCTGACTCATCCATCTATTTTTCCTTTAAAAGCATAATGGGTGTACTTTCCCTGAATGACAATAGGAATGTTACTAAATTTGGCCTGGATCATCCCCATAGCATGGGAATTTATTATTGTTAGATAGGGTTTCAGTCCCCCTCAAAAATTAAACTATGTCCTTGGAATTGCCCTTTATTTTAAAATTTCAACGAGAAATTTTAGCAAAATGTCATCAAAATTTCCTGACAAAACTCCTAGCAAGTGTTGTTATTCTAATTTTTGGAGTCAGTAAGAGATCTCAAAGGGCCAGCGTGGTTTGAGGATTAGCGGCAGAAACATATTAACTTCTTGTCTAGTTAAAATAACAAAGGAAACAGGTGAACTATACAGGCCCAATTTGACTCTTGTTTCATTTAATGAGACAAAAATAAAAATGTTTATTTACAATTTTGTACCATGACAATTAAGATGGTCTCTTTAATTTGTTACAGAATATATATATATGACATAGTTTCTTTTGTTATGTTAATGTTATTAAACAGTTCATAGAATTGTGTTTAAAATACAGCTTTTATACCTGTATATGTGGACAAGATACCAAATCATTGTGATAAAATGGAGATACAATTTTTATGAAAAGTCTCTTACAAATAAAGAGAGTTTTTATGATGAATATTTTAGTGTACAACATTATGAAAGTATATAATATTTTGCCATAGTAACATTTTCTGTCATGTTTCTAACAAACGTTTATATAAAAAGTCATGTATTTACCAATAATTCTACTGTTTTATACTATTACCTGGTTTCCCTTATCAAAAATGTTGATTTAGAAGTTGGTTCAAAATTAAGGAATTGCTCAGAATTTCATGGCTTTGACATTTGCAAGAATTTTCAACATTTATCAAGTTTTTACGGGGATTATATCAAAACTCATGATAGCATTCTTCTAGACAAAATTAAATCAAAACACATTCAATGATAATCGTTATTATTTCAGGCATTTATTTATAATTGGTGGTGGGACCTCTTAATTACATGGTGAAGAATGTCATGCAGACCGGTATGGTTATATATAGTCCCAAGGGAGATTTGTCTGGTATTGCCAGAAATTCTTTTATCAAGTTGGCTAATTAAGCTGTGGATGACTGTTTTTATTCTCAAGTCATAGCTATATGTGGTTTATATCATCATCCTTTTTTCACCAAGATAAAAATAAATCAAAGCAATCTGTAGTATGTTGTCCCTTTTTCTTTTCTTTTGTTTGTTTTAGTTCAGATGAGTTTGGTAGATTTTGAAGTATAATCACTACTACAAAATGACTACTGGTACTTATACTTAACTGTTATTTGGAAATAAAACTTGGTCAGTGAAGATAAGGTTATGACATAGGTGAATTTAATAAATTTATTTTGTTCATGAAATTTTATTTGCTAACTGTATGACAGAAATAAGTTACAATAGTGTTGCTATTTATTGATGTGAATTTGTACAAATAATTTCTTGTATATAGAAATGTGTATTTTTAGGCATGTAATGCTTCCAATAAAAGGAAAGTATGATGCTACTATAGATAGTGTAATTATGTATTAAGATATTGAACACTTTTGAAGTTAATAAATAAAAATTACAATTTATTTCCTCTGCCTGTTCTTCATTTATATGACATATGTTGACAGAGTAAGTTGTTGTAATAAAAACATAAAAAAATACGCTTCATAAACCCTACTGTGACATGAACCACACCGGGGCATCTTATCTCCTATATAAAAGGGTTTCAAACTAAGAAATTTTAAAAATAATGTTTATGAATGGTATTTTAGTTTGAACAGGTACGTAAGAGATCACACAAATCATTGCAAGTTTCTGGCACAAAGTGCTGTGAACACAGGGACTTGAGAATTTGTTACAGCTATATTTAGACCTGACAGAGGTGTTCAGAGTAATTTTACACATTTTGGGAGTTGACTAATTGACACGTCCAATGTTGGTGTACAGAAAACGTGTACAAATTCTCTGAATACCTCGGTTTAGGTCCAATTATAGCTTTACAAATTCTCAGGTCCCTGTCTGTGCATGTCAGCTATGTGGTAACACAGTGACTGTCATCTGTCCATATTGTGACAATTTTTTTTATTAACAAAATGGCCTGGGGTAATGATTTTGGCCAGTATTATGCTGGGACGATCGGCTCTCCCACACGATATGTCGTTTACTTGGGTTTGGACTATTCATGGCCATGGTCAATTGGCTTTTCTCCTACTTTTGGGAACAGATCGAAATTTAGTCTTATTGAAGACATACATGTGGAACAATCACTAGGCATGCGGGAAAGGTGGAAGCTTTCACAGAGGGTTCAGTTTAAGTTATAAGTCGATCGCAGCATAACCGTGCAAATTGAGCCCATCATACTCGTTTGGAAGCCATTGGGCGACTTCTTCAGGAGGAACTTCCATATGATAGTCAGATGATGACAACAGGCATAATACCTATGACTTAGTCACAGAAGTCTGCAATTTGTTCAAGAACAATCTGATGACAAAGTGACTCCATAATTAGGGAAAAGAATGTATGGGCAACTGGAGCTGGTTCTTAATTTACGTGATCAGTTTACAGGGGAAAAGACATCCAAATACAATTTATGTTTGGTTTAATGTTTATACCAATAATTAGACCATCCTCGAAATGCCAGGTTCTCTCCCTAACGTTCTGTTAATATTATGTCATGACAAAATCGAAGGCTCTGTGGATGAAAAAAGTAAACATATTTACATCCTTTGATGTACATTGAAAGAATTAGACATACTTTAGGAAGCGCCGAGGAAATAATTGAGCGTTGTGCCCATGGAACTTCGAGGATGTATTTAGACATTCTTGACATATTATCGTATCTTTGTCGTAGGAGAAAGCGAGAAACCTTGAAATACATTTGTAATCCTTGTGGGTTATGCTATCATTTTTCTTCGCGTCGAAAGACCGAACTAGTCGAGATATCCTACCCTGTATTTTGCGCAGGTGACTCATCTGTAGGAAGAATCACTATTGATACAGGTAATGGATGGAGATTGCTGAACGAAAATAATGTCATTATTCGATCCTGACCAATGACAGCATGGCAAATGGTGAAATTTCTAATTACTATTTTGATTAAATAAGGTTTCGTCGTGTCTGACAGATCTTGGAGAGAAGACTGATGTTGGGAATGACTTTTTTAAAAATGTTTGTAAAGAAATAATTATCAAATTTGTAAGGCAAAAACAGAATTTGAGGAAGTTAAAAGTAAGGCCACACTTGCTATTTTCCTGCCTTATTGCTGCTGCACATGCAGAAAGTTCTATCTACAAGACGTTTGAATGAGAAGTATTTCTGTCAGGGTACTGAGGAGACTGATATGTAGGGGACGACATTTACGTTTATTACAAAATAAATACCAAAACTTTTAATCCGTAAGGCAACAACAGAATCAGAAGAAGTTAAAAGAAAAGCAACAGTTGCTATTTTCCATACCTGTAGTTGCCGCACAATGCAGAACGTTCAATCTAAACGACGTTGGAATGAGACATGTTGCTGTCGGAGCACTGAGAAAGAAGCATACATGCAAGTCCTAATTGTTACGTCATGTTCTGGACCTAGCTGATGGGTAGGTTACCTTAACTGTGTCGGTTTCCAACTCAGATCATTTGCAACTTGTCATTTGACCCCATGCCACAGCTACAAAGCCACAGAAAACTCGCACAAAAGTGTACTTCATTCCTCAAGTATGCAGATAAACTCTTAGAATTGATATTGTCGAAATTCAGATCTGCAAGAGGAACAGATATGGGTGGCGACCGCCATATCCACCTGTCAATTAAGGTAGAACTGATGAACGATCTAGACATAGTCGCAGTAAATCCATTTGAAATACGGTCCAAATGATTCGCAAGCAGCAGAAGACTATTTCTGTTGCTTAAATCGTTCGAATAATTCCAGAAAAAAATTCAGACACTGATCTATATAGAATATGATTTTATTTACAACTGATGAAAATGTTAGTCCTTATGTTACTAATTAAGTAGTCGTGTATAATGAATTATTTTCAAATAGGTTATGTTGGATACGTTCGGATTTTCTTGGACAACTCGATAAGAGAGTAATTTTAATTAAGGGATTCTGATATGCATTTAGATATTGCACAAAAGCAGTCGGAGAGAAAGAGGAAAACTTCAGTAAAACATGTATATTTAAAAAAAAAAAAATTAGGAAAAAATTGTAAATTATTTGTATTTCAGGAATCTTAAGGACTTGAAATCAAAGTTAGACCGTATACACCTCACTGCTAGCTACGATATTTTAATATATACGATGATTTTTGATCAATAAGCCTTTAGTGGTTAGTGACCTACATAGTTTCCTGGATTTTGTCTTGTTCTGTCGACAAAGAGTTCGGATTGTGTGTCGTAATGCATTATTTTTCCTCGCGTTATTTGTCTAACGTATGAGTCCTGATAATTTTTCGAAAAAAAATAAGTCTGTACTGAAGCGAATTAACCCCTTAAAAATCAAAAGGTCGAAATATTGATACGTTGTAGATTACTTTTAAAAGATTTCTAAAATTGTAATTTCGGATGAAAATTGATTTCCGAAATGATGTTTTATCAATTAATAAATGATGAACGTAAGATACAAATGTGATTGCACCTATAGTATTTGGTAATTGATTCAGTATGCCAAAAATGGATGAAGTACACCGCACCATTTAAAAAAAGAAATCTTCAAATTATGTTTTCGAAACATTAACAAAAGGTTGAAGGAAAGGTGTTGATATGTCTACACGATATGTTATATGTAAACAGGTCAGAAAGGTAGTCACTTTCGACATTCCAGGGGTTACGGTCACTTACGTTCTCTGCACCCATGTCATGGCAAAATCGAAGACACATTGTTTGGATTTTGGTAGGTTGGTACAATGTACCTGCCATTTAAAAAAAAAGTACAGAACGCAATCCTACTTAAAATCTGGTCAATTTTACCGTTACTCCGCCGTGCGATGCTTTTGGTGTACATCAGATGATCTACTCAATGTACTTGTATCATCCACAAGGTTGCGCGTGCAGAGCCTTCGATATTCAGGGGTGAAGATTCACTAAAGCAAAAGCAACAAACGACTTTGCCACGTGCGACCGCAACTCGAGAAGGGGAACTTACGCAAAGATGATAAATATCCAAACAGTCAATAAAAATCGCTCTTTTTATATTATAATCTATAAAGCATTGTATTTCACTGTCCGATTTCTTCATTAATGTGATTCGATAGTTACAGTCGAAACCATTTTGTGCATTTAAGCATTGAATTGTTTAGAATATCATAATTGCGAATGTTATCTTGAATTTTCCACTGACCATGAAACTGTGTGTATATATGGGATTACATTGTTTGGCGAGTCTGTCAGATATGGTCATTCCTGAGTGTCAAACATTTCTTTTTTGTTGACATAAACGTACACTTGTATCATAATTAACTTATTTTAATCTATGTCAATATATACACATGGTTAAAAATTAATCCTCTTTCCAAATGTTCATGACTTTGTTTGTAATGTCTGTATTGCTAATTCTTTTAAAGAATGACAATCACCACTTTTTACCGATGTTTTTTTATCGGGGTGGTTTATAATTTCTGTTGTATGCAAGTAAAGTTTCCATACGTAATGTTGGGTGATTCTGTGTATTATTTTGGTTATTTTCATATTGCGTCTTGTGGTGTCGACAGATGATAGGCGTTATAGGATAACAGAAGACATTGGACAGACAAAAAGACGGAGAGACGGACGGCTCATGCGTATCATCATGCACTTCATATAACATAACTGTTGAATAACATTTTTACGTCTAAGGCATGTTCCCACTGACATTAGGTATTTTTAGGCAATCTTGACGTATATGCCTTGTGAATAGTATAATGTATTGTAAATATCTCATTGCATTTTTGTACGAAAATGTTAAGAATACCTCGGGGCTAAATATCTCATAAATATGATGATATCCACTAGGGTGATCTAGTTTCGTTAATAAATAATAACACGTCATGAATATACAAAGCCGAAATCCGATTTAACCAGTAAATCAAACTAAATGATCAGACCACAAAAAGGCCATCAACCGGAGGCGTACCTAAGGGCAAAGGTCACACAGGTCAAAGTGTCTCCCGTTTAACCCAGAAAGCTATGAAGTTTACCAAACGATCTAATATACACTAAACAGGTCTTTAGTCATGGTAAGCATTGAATTATCATTGTAGAATTTATGACGACTGTAGTTTTTCTTCTAAGTAGGTGGAAGCACCTCCGATGGATTACCCTGGATATTTGGTTTTCTTGTCAACAGGCCACATACATTTAAAACAAAACCCCGGTAGATGAACGCAGGACACACACATGTGATTGTAGCTATACAAGTTGATGATTTCTACATTATGCTAAAAATGAACGAATTACACTGCACCATACAGCTGTTTCCTCCTGCTATGACTCATCGGCGATGTTATGGGTCATAAAGGTGACATACAGATTGGGCCTAACTACTGTTGGCAGTTAGAACAGGCTCTGAAATAGCGAGTCAACAATGAAAAGTTAACTCTGTAACCAGAGGAGGCAGGGGTATTACTACTGATAACAGAAAAGTTATCGATTATAAAATTTAAGCTTTTTTGTCACATTGTATAGGCAAGTAGCAAGATGTCAAGATAAAGAATACGAGCAAGCGGTATATGTTAATTTATTAAGTCCTGTCAGAAACATGAGCTATAAGTGATTCTCGATTTATTTGTTATGAGAGGCATCGTTGATACTTTGGCATTTTTTAATTACTTAATGCATCTCAATACAATTTCACAAGCTATTGCTAGACTCTTTACATTCTCTACTCGAGTTGTCCGAGGAAATCTTTAATTAATCTAACAAAAAGCCTTTACAAGTATTCTGTCTTTTTAAATAACAATAACAATGACAACGTGTCTTCTACTCATTATCTTGAGTTGATGTGTATGTCACTTAAACTTGAACAGACTCTGAAGTATTGTTTGTGCTGTCATGGTATTTCGATTTCGTTGAGGCCACTGTAAGGTAGTGACAGCAGGTGAGGTAGAGGTTGAAAACCCCTGGCATTCTCTCGGCAGCCCTATCCATGCGCCATATGCTTGACTATTGAAGATTGCATATAAAGTTTTCTTGCAGATCTGGTATTGTTCAGATGCTTGTTTGGTCAACAGATAATCGTCTTTGACCAGGTGCAATAAGCCTGCATTCGTACATATATCTTTGTAGGACCGCAACAACTCCAGTTTACACAATCTTGACTTAATCCTGTAACTCAAAAACAGTGTATTGATACATTAGCATATAATATATATCAACTGGTTTTCCAATATTTCTGTTGGCAGTTTGACACGGTTTTATATTGAAAACAAAAGGCCCAGAGGGCCTGTATCGCTCACCTGAATATGTTTAAAATAATTGGTATGAAGTAAAGATATAGCACTCCATGG
>JAUMHH010226285.1:0-11910 GCA_032359455.1 Chlamys rubida
CTCATATATTAATAGAGATATCTCAATTAGTTTATGAGATATCTCCTAAACTATATGAGATATCTCTTTTGGGTATTTAAAGTTAAGTTGGCGTGCCATACATCCGCGTTATTGCAAGGAGACGGATAAACCAACACACACCACCCCCAGCACATAAACATGCATACAATACACACATTGATGCATGTCCTTAAATTCCCTTCGCTGTTAATAGGACGCTTAACACAATGAAACCAAACAAATCTGAAGAACTACTTTAATAGATCAGATATGTTACTAGATATGTTACTCTTATCTGAAACATTTGATCTTATCTAAGCTTCCAAAAAAGAACTTTCATATCAGATGGACATTTTTCGTAGTTAATATGTAGTCTGTTTTGCAGACCTATTGTAAAGCAGTACTTATATTTTCATACACATTAGGACGAATGTGCATGTATATGTATGTAAGTACTTAGAACACTGCGTTTATAAGTACATTGAATGTGCATACAAGTATAAAAGTTATACTTGTATACACATTCAATTTGACTTTTCCATAAAAAAACACCCTGTGGATTTTTCAGAAACTGGCATTCGTGCTTTATATTCCAGTTTACAGATACAATCTCGCTGAACGAAACATTTGCAACAATGATGGAGAAGGACACAATGAAGATGTCGGTGAACTGGATTGCGTTCATTCCTAATTTACAGGCCATACATCCGGACACCGCCGCAATCATTCTAAAGTTGTCAGAACCAAAACCAAAGGGCAGGGGCCAACCGTACAGTCTTTTTCTGCCATTTATTGGTGAGTTTTCAGGAAATATACAATTGATTTATCCCATTTGTTTTTTAGCACTAAACATTTTACTTTTTGAAAGTATCGTTCGTTTCTGTCGGGCTATATTACAAACATTTCTAGAGGGGCAAAATTGCATATGATGGAACATGTCTTGTGAAGGTTTCGTGATTAGACATGCCTTTTTCTGTTTCAAATATGTACAAATGGAAAGTATGGATGAGCTGTATTTTCTCCTTAATAATCATATTGCAACAGTTGTTTACAAAAAAATAAAAAAAAATATGAAAAAAGTTATTTCAACTTATATTAATCACTCTTGTTGGCCCGGATGTAAGCGCGCGGGGGGTCTTGTTGATGGAGGAAACCGGAGTACCCGGAGAAAACTCACGTGATCGGGCAGGTGATCCCATACCTTTTCACGTCCGAATCGAACCCCGGCCGCCTTGGTGAAAGGCAAGTGCGCTATCAACTGCACCACCCGACCACCCCATCGGCTCCACGGTTGTTTTGATTGATCTTCTCAAAATAGGTATTCGTATACACTTTCATGCGTTATTTGTTAACACAAATAAATATGAAATAAAGTCACTTCCATTCACACCGTATTTTCAGATGCTATACGCAAAATTCAAATATCTTATGTTAAAGGTGAGGGCTTAGTTGTCAGTAGTGGCCAAAAGTGGGAGCGGAACCGGAAGTTGCTGACACCTGCATTTCATTTTGATGTTCTGCGTCCTTATATTAACATATACAATGACGTTGCAGACACTTTGTTGGTAAGAAATGTTAACAATGTTTACAAAAGGTGATTCAAAGTATCGAACATTACACTGCAATTTTCTGTTTAATACTTCAAAATAATATAATTATTAATATGCTTTAACCTAGTAACCACAAAGAACGTGTTATAACAAATTGTACAACAGCATTAAAAGAAATGCACGAGAGGAAAGACGTAATGACCTCCCACCCTTCCTCTCAAACAGGTGTCAAAATAAGAAACGTTTCTACACCACATGCGGTACCTTCATCACCTCTTGTACAAATACAGGTTTCGCCCTGCTCACTGTTACTATAAATAGAGTTTGGTAGAAATTGCCCTACATACTTTATTTTCCTTCTGATTGTCACAACACTTCACACACATGTTAACAATTATTTTCTCTCCACATCACACAGGACAAATTCGCAAAGCAAATGTCAGAAAGTCCTAACAGCATTGAAATTACGGACAATATAAACAAGGCAACTTTAGATGTTATACTGCGCTGCTCTTTGTCCTATGACGGGAATATTCAGGAACAGTAAGTATTTTGCCGAAATCATTTAAATATATTTGATCTATTTCTCTTCTAACCGTGGGATCTTTATATTTGGTTTGCTAACTTCGAAACTTTAAAATTTTAGGCGGTTTCTCTCCGTCTTCATATGACCAAAGTTTTTGCTATTAACTCTAAAACGAAATCAGGAACTGTTCTAGTCGGGGAAAGAGAAAAGATATTAACGACCACGAGCGTTATGAAATCTATGTACTATGTCATCAACTATTTTGGAATTGAGTGATAAATAAATGTTGTTGTCATTCAGCCAAATTAATAATAGACAAAGGCCCAAAAGGGTTGTTTATAATATATACAATTTGGTTATTTTTCAAAAATTATGAAACAAGTTATTACAACTTATGTCAATCACTCTATTTGGCCCGAATATTAGCGCGGGCCAATTTGGAGGAAACCGGATTACCCGGAGAAAACCAAAGAGGTCGAGCAGGTGACCTTTTCATATCCGACAAAGGCTTCTTTGACTATTTCAGCTAACACTGTCTTGCCATAAATATACCATAGAGGTTTATGATCTAAAATTGATTTGCTCTCGATGTTGTGAAGTGAAAAACATCTCGGGTTTGCTAAATTATTTACCTCGTTAAAACTACATTCTATTAATACATTTACATTATTTTTCTTATTTCGCTGTTCCATTTCGCATCCTTTTTAAACAGTGATGGTAGCTACGTTTGCAAAAGTGTGCATTCCCATTCCCAGCCAGTGTTTACAATATATGTTTGATTTTTGGATTTATAGCAACAAACATTTTTCTGGAAGTTCTTTAAGTGTCACATACTTAAAGCTTATTTTAAAACAATATGTTCGCTGTTACTTCGATTCCACACTATTTATAAAACTTTCGTTTAACGCTTTATAATTTCAAGGGAGAATCACCCTTATATTGAAGCCATCCACGAGATTACAAGACTTACCATTGAGAGAGTCAGGTAAGCTACAAAGACTTCAAATGGCATTGACATTAACGTTTTAATATACTTTTACGTTTTAGTCATATATTAGTTTTAGCTCACTTTTTTATTTGGAATTTAACTTCAGAACTTTGCTAAGGTCAGGTGTCAATGGTAACATCTACTGATTGGTCGATTGGAGGGTTACATTAACGTTTTAGTTTGGTTTGAATATGTTTCTTTTAACGTCCTTTTATCAGCTAATGACACTTAAGGATGTGCCTCCATGTGTGTTGTGTATGCGTGCATGTGTGTATGTGTGCCGGAAACAAGGTATGTTGATGTATTAACCTGCCTCAGATAGCGCGGATCTGATGATAAATTTAGCGTGCTACCTCACTTAAATACCATGTCGAAGGCACCCATCACACATTCATCCAGTCACATTATACTGACAACGGGTATACCAAATAAATTAAATCCAAAATGATGAACACTACGCAGGGAATAACAGCTACCATTTTGAAGGACTTTGGAATGTTCTGGCCTTGGCACAGAACCTATTGCCTACCCCACTCGGGAGAGCGCTCAATACTAAGGCAAAACGTGTGATTTCTATTTGTCTTCTACTGAGAGGATAATGAGGAGACCAAAATCACTTGAAGTGATTTTCTGTTTATGTCTTTTTTCTTTTCTATCTATTATCTGTTTCAGACCGTGTCTCCCTATGTACCTGTTCTCATATGACCCTTGTTGTTGAAAAACAAACCAACAATCAATTAACTATGAAGCCATCTATGAACTAATAACAAAGGCGTTCTTAATAGACTTTGACATACAATTATTACAGAATACCATGGCACTTTCTGTCCTGGGAACTTTTTAAGATGTCTGCCAATGGGAGGAACTACTTGAAACACGTCAATTACATACATGGATTTGCTGACGAAATTATTGAAAAGAGAAGGAAGGCTTTAGTACGTACTCTCCAAATGTAATGATGCGTTATAACATGAGGTATATGTACAAAACATAACCAGAATAGTTCTTTTAATGTGATAGTTCATTTCTCTTAAAACGGTTACATATATGATTCTAAATTGTAGTTGATAATAATAAAAGTTTATTACATTTAATACAAAAGCTATTATAAGCGAATAACATTGTAGGTTTAAAAATCGTTTCCATAGCAAAAGTCTTGCACAATGACGGCATTATGGCAATAATGCTTAACAAGTTGATACTATTTATGTCTGTCCAGACCCCTATGGCTTACCCGTTGTCCAAAACATTGATGGGTGCGATTTGATATTTGTGGCGTTTCGCCTCTGTTGAAGACAGCAGCAGTAGTTATTAGCAAGTATTATAAATATAAATGCACTCCGATTTTTTTTAAAAACATGGAAATCTAACAGTATCTACATGGTTTTTCCACACAAATAGGCAGATGACCCGTCGTTACTCCAGAGGAAACGGAAGCTGGATTTCCTGGATATCCTAATGACAGCCAAAGACGAACAAGGTGCTGGACTGACAGACATGGAAATTCGTGACGAAGTTGATACCTTTATGTTTGGAGGTAATATTTTAAATCTATTTAGTAGACATCCAACTTTTCGTAACAGGCTATGTCACAAAACCATACAAACAAATCATAAAACTACAACAGTAAACTCTTGGCTGAGGGGACTGACAGCTTTCATTTTAACTGATCGGTTAACCGATCATGCTACTATTATGTTTCAAGAAAGCTAGACCGTTTATATTTATCACGTGTAAGAAATCACAGTTTCTGTATATTGGCATAACATATTCATTATTTCATTTTGTTCCAATTTTTCGTCAGGACATGATACTACAAAGTCAGCTTTGTCCTGGGCTATATACAACCTTGGGAAGTATCCAGAGGAGCAGGAAAAACTTTTTCATGAGGTGTGTGAAGTCACTGGAGTCCGCAAGAACATTGAGTGGTAAGAGCAACTCCTAAAGAACAATACCAATATTTCTGTCACAATACAATGTGGACTGATAAAAGATCAGCTGACCATGTCCCGTCTCGAGCTGAAGTTGAATACCAGTCTTTCAGGCTAATGGAAATAGCAACTCCTAAAACCAAAATAAAAAATTATATCACAATACAATGTGGCCTAGAAAAAAAGTCTTTCACAAGACTGTTGACCGAGACGTCCTGAAATGACCTAAACTGTTACTAGACCGTTAAACAAAATAAAACCAAACTAAAAAGAGACCCGTCCAACCTGAATTCAAACATGGGTCTAACAGACTATCACAAATGTTTAAAAATAAATTCATTTGCTATTTATTCCAGTGATTATTTTTTTCCCATTCCTACGTATGTCATGTACACATTACCCGTGTTGAAAACTACAGGCACCGAAAATTTGACGAAATGTCAACAAAGCCAAAATTCGAGCTTGAAATTGATCAAACTAGGGCACAAATAACAGCAATAGAAAGATGTACATCGAGGCTCTTCAAACATTACAAAGAAAATAAGAGAAGGTATTCCAGACCCCCTATTTGTGAAAACGATTATACAAAGTCGCCCATTATTGCAGCAAGTGTAGGAAAGGAATATTCGAATTCGATAGAGCCATGCATACATTAATCAGACATATTCATTAAGTGTGAACACCAACATTATTGTTTCGTTGTTGATGTTACATTCACTGTTGAACATTTCAAAGTTGCTTTTGATGTATGTTAAGTCTTTTGAGTTTGGTTTTGACGTTTTAGGCTCCAAATTACCTTCTTCGAGGGGCCATGAAGCAGAAACAAACAAATAATCAGAAGTAAAAGTCTTATTTAATGACTATAAGACTATACTGATTCCCTTTTAACCTGTAGCTGAATTTTAAAGGTTCTGGTCTGTGATGTTATTGCTTCTACATTGTATTACAGGTATAACCTACGCATATGCTATTTTATGTTGCTGCGGTTGTACTAGGTGTGTGCATTCAGAATCTGTGATAAACACTCTCATGTACAGTTATTGTTTTAACGCAGGGAAGATCTTGGTAAACTTCAAAAGATGACAATGTTCCTTAAGGAGAATTTAAGAATGCATCCGCCGGGACTAACAACTTCCCGACTTCTTACGAAGCCACTAGACATAGAAGGAGTGACTATTCCTGCCGGATCATTAATTTCTGTCAATATGATGGCCATTCACTATCGACCGGATATCTTCCCAAACCCAACCGTAAGTACAATTATAACACAGATACTAAAAGTAAAAGAATATTCAGTACATCTATATATATACAACCCTATGATATGACGCTAAACTACATATAACAGGAGGAAAACCACAGTCCGGCAAAAATATTAAATACTTTTTTGTGTATGTTGTTTTCTTCGACCATTAATACTTTCGTTCGTGTCTGTCAACGTGCACTCCTTTTTTCATTCTTGTTTTGTATCAAAATAAAAATCATGAATGAGAAACATTTGGATATGTAAAGACGACGTTTTCACATAGGTTTATTTAGGCAAACTGGGATTTCTTTGAAGTAAATTTTACAATTAAGTATAAACCGATTTTTATGTTTACACTTTTTCTTTGGGGTGGGATGTGGAGATTGTCATGCTAAAATGTTCAAAAATGTACTTTGTGCTGTGGAAGGTATAATAATTCAAATCAAAAATGCCATATTTTCAGTCCATTTTTTTCTCGTTTACGATGGTGTTAACAATTGTTTTCATCGTCAGTATAAATAGTTAAAAAAGCTCCAAGTATCATTAATAATACACAATCTTTATCTCTGAATAATTTTACCCGCAGTTTACCTTAACATTGATAATACTTAGCTGCTAATAACAAATATTAGTACACCTCACATGCAGGTCTGACTTTCATAATTAGAATGTACAATAAAAAAAAATTCCACAGCATTACAACACGAGGTCAAAATTAGACCGTAAAATGTATTGAATCAATATGGCAAGATGAACCAAATCCACAACACAAATGAAAAATACCATAAATAATGGGATAACGTTACATGATAACTTTGTTCTCTCTATTTGCGGACTGATAGTGTGTGTACTCTCCCGTAAAATAAATTGTAGGTCAATTCAACTAATAAATTCAAAACGAAATCAATCGTTAAATAATGTTTCCATCAAAAATGTCACATATTTCACTATTTCTAGGAATTTCGACCTGACAGATTCCTTCCTGAAAATACAGAAAACAGACATCCGTACGCCTTTCTGCCATTCTCAGCCGGACCGAGGTATGTTATGTGTTCACAGGAATCATCAAAACAGGTTCAAGAATGTCAAGAATCGGAAAAAAATATTTTCACTAGTTTTGTATTGCATTGATAATTTGTCAACAGATATTTCTGCTTCCTGTCGTATGTTTTTGTAAGGAGAAAAAAAAGGCGTATCGAAGTGACAATAACACTTTTTTAAACTAATCAGCGATTGCTTTAGGGCAAGATGTGAAAAAAAGCAAATACTTACACGGAAACTAATGAAACAGTGAACAAGAACACGCCCAAATTAGAACGGTGTACAAGTGAAAAGTTTGTCTACAGGCAAAATCAGACATTTTGGAATCATGAAAAGTACATATATATAATTCGATCAAATCTTCACACTAGCTTGTGGCCGTATTGCAAATATGCATATATATTTGAATTGCTTCTACATTTACAATGAGTCGATATCAAAGTAATGTTCTTGCTGTAAAATTATTTAGCATATGTAAGTAATTTAGCATAATATCAGGAAGTAGTGTAATGCACCATGCAGTGCAGACATAAAGCATTCTTTTTCTTTCAGAAATTGTATTGGACAAAACTTCTCTATGAACGAACAAAGAGTATTTTTGTCTAGATTACTTAAGAGGTAAGTTGGTCTGTTTTTATTCATAACGTTCTGTTTTGGCTTATAATTAAAGCTATTTTACACACATTCGACTGTCCTATATTAATACTAATAATTCTTTTTTATAGTGTAAAAATATTGACTTTTTGAAGTCACTTTAGGCGAAGGTTCAGATGACTTATTGCGCTTTTGCGATTTTTTGCTTGTTACATAATTGTATGGTGATAATGTAAAGAATAATTAAAAAAAAGGGAATTACATTTTGATCGATAATTCAGCGTAACTGATCGTATCACGTAATAATCTACTCAAGGCTTTTCTTATGTGTCTTGTGCATGGGGGAGATTTAAGATATTAACACTGATCTGCCTCCCTTATTGCAAAACCTTGTACCTGTCTTCTCTTTGTTGTTTTTTACCTAATCCTTTATTTTACTGTGGTGTCATCCTCAACACCCATCTTTATGTTACCTTATCTGCTGCGAAGACTTTAAACCAAATCAATCAAACGCATAATGTTCTAATCATAATATGTGGTTTCTTTCATGATGCAGGTTCAAAGTTGTGCTGGACGAGGATCACGAAGTCTACCCTATACCTTCGCTGATTTCCCGGCCAAAAAATGGTATTAAAGTGTGGTTTGAAGAAAGATGAAGACTACATATCTTAAGAAGAATTCCCTAATGCCATCATTTCTCGAGTGTCATGGATGGTTCATTTGAAAGTGTTTGCACCGAGTTCTTAACTCTTTAAATGTGTACAATATTAAATGATAGGTACAAAATAATCATGACTAGACTAAAAATCGCTCAGAGTGTTTACATTGTATTTAGATTGTGATTCTTAAAACTGTTATATTTAATGAATACAGTGACCATATGAACGTTTGCCATGATTTAAATTGCTTAATTTTATAACAAAGTTTTAGCTTGACATTTGGTTGGCTGTTGGATAAAAATGAATTTAGCGAATTGATGTAGTTTGTTCATACCCGTTCACGACCTTGCCATTCCTATTACTCTGTACATTAAAACGTGGAAGATATGATTGAGAAGAATAAAGGAAGCTATGGAATTTTAAATTTAATAAAGCAGGTTTTCACGGTCTTATGACCAGGTAAAATTTGGTTGGGTCAGTACATAAGTTCTTTCAAATATTCTTAGGTCATTGTATGGAACCATTTAAAAGAAATTAAAGAGAATTTAAAATCTTGTTTTAGGCTTAGATATGAACCAAATACAAATTTAAATACAATACATACGAAAGGAGGCTTTTATGTTACAATATATGCCCAGGTAGGAAAGCATTTAACTACAATAAAATACAATTCAAAATTCATTAAAACATTTTGAGCGAGGCTGATATCTACTTTATTTACTCTGTATTCGAATCTGCATCTTTAGTGATGCAGCTGTACAATACTTTTTGTTTATGTGAAATGTACATTTTTTAACATTTACACCTTTGTTGTTATTTGAGTACGGATTTGAAGATTGGCAACAAACAGAAATAGCTAGCATTGACCACCGGACCACCCAAAGACGGTGGGGATGGGGTGTCACCATGTGCCGACGCAAAATTCTTCTACTCTGCCACATTCAATATGTAGTCACTTAAAGTTGGTATTTACTTCCCTTCCATTAAGATTCAGCTCCATGTGGTTCGCGGTAATATTAGCCCGCTGTCAGTGTAATATGACTGAGTAGCGTGTCACAATACCTTGACAAGATTATGACGTATCAGTAAAATAGGTACTATGGTACTTCAAAATGACCAGGAGTAACTCCATCATCACTCGACACCGTCGTCGTATGACATTGGCTCTTGCAAGGACTGAATTATCTTGACAAACAAGCAAACTTTTTAAAGTAAACGGTAAACTCTACCACCAGATGTTATATGCATACATTTTATCTAAGCGATTGCCTATCAAGTATGTCGCTCAATTACTTCCAAATGAAATAACAGTTTCAGAAATCGTGCTACATAATTGCATTGCGATTCATTTCCCGAAACCCACCTGTTCAACATGATCCTGTCATCTGGATAGTTACCTGGAAGCCTCAAGTCTACTTTCGTTTCTATATATAGTAGCTGATGTATGTTTGTTGTGCAATCAGTACGCTGTCAATATATTATATATAGCATGTTGATAAAGGCAGGAGTTAACTTCACTGGGTACTCAGTGAATGAACCTTCCTCCTTGGTTAGAGTCTATTTCACCTGCTTCACGTGAGTACTGTAAGATAAAATCATTGCATTTACATTGTACTTTTGTCATTTAAAATAGTCGTAATACATAATCGGTAATAAAGGTATCGGATTCATCAATTATTGCGGTATTCAGTAGCCGTGTGTGATTACATATCAATTATTTCTTAAAACTGTTAGAGTAATTAACGAACTTCCAGGAGGACCGATCGAGACTTTACCGACTCGAATATATAGCATAAACAACCATGATTTACACGGGGTGTATACAGCTCGCGGTATACACTCCGCTACCACCCGGTGAAGTCATGCAAATAAACAGCCGAGTCTATTTATATCCATGACCTACACATGGTGTACTATACACACGGTTTCAATTATACGTCCACACCTGTTCATTGTTGTTGTTACGAGTGTGTATCTGATGAATCGAGGCATAAAGTATTTCTGTAACAAAAACGGGATAACATATACAGGTGTTGATAAAATAGCTGATACACGACATTGTACTATAGATGACTTATTGAAAAGACCCAATTACAATAGAATTGTACACATACACGCATACAAACCATACACGGAGGAACATCCTTAACTGACCTTAGTTGTTTAAAGGACCCTATCAATCAATCAATCAATCAATCAATCAATACAAATGTTTTAATTATAGGAGTAACCAATCTTAAACTGTTGTCTATAACACACAAGCTCAAATATAATATTTTAACCCATTTGTTTCAGTCCGACTTTATTCACTGAAATAGGGACCTTAGTGATATAGTGTTTAAGAATCAATCGACTGCAGCCGCTATGCTTCTGCGTTTTTAACGAAATACGTAAGTCTATGTATTCTCACCTGAACTAGGATATCTATTAGAATTTAAAAAATTAACCCGAAACACGCATATACATGTATACCAATTTTAAAAATTAACCTAAAAATAAAAAAAATACATTTTACTACATATCCGTACAAAAAGCCAGGAGTAAACATATAGAAAAATATAAAATCACCTAAAACAAGTTTGTACAAAAGAATATATAATCTTACCTGGTATAAATAAATATGACTAACCTGAAACATGTATTATAAAACTTGAAATAGACAATGCTATATGACGCAGATATATAAACAAGAAATACATTTTCTTATTTGAAACCAGTGAAGGAAATAGAAACTTCAAATTCACGGAAACAAGTTATCAACTAGAAATCGATACTGCTTTATGATTCAGGTATATAGATTAGAAAGCAAACACTTAAAGTGATATCGCCTCATACCTAGAACTAGATAATGTAAACAAACTGAAACAAGAGTACAATCTAGAGCAATATAATGTCACCTGTAACGACTTTTATTATAATTACGTGCTTAACGGCCCATCAACACAGGATAAGTCGTCAGAACCAACAAATGGTCGACAAAAACAAATGCAAAATTAAAACAAAACAAAAAGGTAAATAACAACATCAATTTATATATTGAAAGTGGCTATGATGACTCATATTTTACTAAAAAGGCCAACAACTTTGAGATAGCCTAAATTCTAGAGTCAGTTATTTTTTTCGAAAACAATATTTAAGACATGTAACGTTATTATAGAAATGGTCTCGAGTTGACTGAAGGTCGACACAATCTAATAACAAGTGAGTTATTAATGGTTCCTGTCACCCTATGCATTAAGGCTGGCCTTCATGTTTCAATAAATATGAGATTTCCTTGTCTCACCCTAGGGTTGAGGCAGGGGGATTCCCCTATTCATAACAATGGCATGATGTCACTTCAACAATACAATGACGTCACGTCAACAATCCATCAAC
>JAUMHH010226296.1:7724-26663 GCA_032359455.1 Chlamys rubida
TACACAGTGATAAAGGCAGCCAAACAACGTATTCAATCTGTTACACTTAATATAAAGGTTCAGTAGCATTAGTGACTGATAATAACTCCGGAACAAATTGCTGAAAACTTTAACCAAACAACCAATGGGGACAGAACGACATCCTGAACTGAATTATACCGCTTCTTAATATTTATAACTCATTCTTGTTTCAATTCATCCTGCTAACCAATGGGTTTCAATTAAAAAGAGTTGCGGTCGATCCGTGTGTTAGGCCTACAGCATTCCGCATTATATATTGTGTGAGACAAGGATCCATATCAAACGGATTGAACACGCATGCGTCAGTTAAGACAGATTAAATATATACAGTATATGCAATTAAATTGTATCATAATCCGTTTTCAGCAAAGTCGCAATTAACGAATGTACCTCTTTATCTCGCCATAACCGCCACAACCTAGATATGATCAAGGCTGAATGAAGCCAATAAAAAAACCCGCAATGTTAACACAAGCAAGTTTTTGATGATCTCAGTAACACAGTCTGTTTTACAATTGTTTCAATTTACAGGAAATAATTACATCGCAGTGATTGATACCGATAGGTTTGTACATTTCTACTTTTTAACACTGTTGGGAGACCCTACGGGCTTTATTATGTACGTCACGGTGAGTTATAATTCAATTTACCTGCGGCAAGTCACAGTACGACGCAGGTTAACTACAACTCCATGGTGGGTGAATAATAACTCGACCCCAGGTCAATACCCTACATAGACCTGGTCGAAAAACTTTCCATTTTAGCACGAACTAAATATTCCTGGGTAACCCTGCATACGGAAGTAGTGACCTTGTTCGCACTTCCTGACCTCGTTTAAGCTCGGCGACATGGCCAATACGCTTGCTCCACGTGCGACGTGCATGTTGATTAAAAGATTAAAGAGCCGTGTCCTTATCATGGAATCTAAACTGAAGATCTTCGAAACCTGTGTCCGTCAATACTCTAAATGATGCATGGTTCTTTATGATAAAATCTGTTGCGTACCAGGAATTCTTTGACAATCCTACAAATGTTTCTTAAAGCGCTGAGTGGTTTCTCTACTTCAGTGTTTAAACATTTGTAGCAGTTTATAACGGTGAATAATAAAAAGCACATACCACACATACATGCAACGCCATGACACGTCAGGAAGAACGTCGACAAAGGTCCAGTAGTACATTCCATAGCATCAGGGAACGTCAGCGCTCTGATCCATGTCCATAAACCTAACTAAACTGATTGTTATCAATTTAACAATTTACAAAATATCAGCATCAACGTTTATGCGATTGCTTGGTAAGGTTTGAGTATGATTTATAAGATAGGCTGCATGAAAAAGACGGAAAAAGTTGTTCTCCGCAGAAAACTACATGACTAGTGTGTCGTAGAGGTATTCTTTGTAACGTTGTGAAAATACGTGTTTTGTTGAAAGAAGTGGACAGAAAGGAACGAAGAAACGTAATGCTTTCTCAAATACACGTAAACTAATATTAGTGAAACATTAATGGTTTAACAAGATAAACGGTTGAATAAAGATGATCCTAGCAGTTAACTTACAAAATGATAGCCGAGCTATTGCTGACGATATCGCCTCGATGTCTCAAAACCGGCTACAAATACAAGGCAAACTAACAGTGGTAAGACAGAGAGCGTCTAAAACAGGTAAACTGATATTACACAGGCATGACTAGCAGTACAACACCCTTGAGGAATTAAAGTCTTGTATATCTTGGAAGTGAAAAGGACAGTATTCGACGATCTGAGACCATATATAGATACATGTACATGTATAATGCAAGAACTGAGCACGACTTTTGTTTGTTTGTTTTATTTATTTTATTTTAACGCCCTCGCAACAGTCAGTCATTTAGGGTAGTTCAGTTAGAAAATAGACTGGAAGTGTTGCAATAGGGACCGCAGATCACGTTCGGTTATTTCAATGTGCATCGAGTAGAAGAGACAGAACTGTAGGATGAGGACCATATGAAAAGCACGTGGTATCATATTCAGTACAACGTTATGCGTTTTCAACTCCAACATGAAGACCAACACATACCAGCTTACTCCAAAGGTAGTTATACGAAGATCTTGCTCTTTTACGAAAATATCGTCAAAATCTTACTAAATTCTTTCTTTGTTCCGCTCGCCGAAACTCGAAATAGATTAGTACATCTTCAGGAAAATGTTTCCCCGTTTCTGCTTAGATGGAGAAGTACTCAAAAGTCACACAGAGAAAACTCTTCTCTGCAGAGATTAAAATCTTATCACATATTTAGAAATCTCATCTCGGCTAAAACTGTTAAAATGTCACATACATGTATACGCCTCTTTCCATGCCACTCGTTTGTAACGTGGTTTGAATGGAACGGGCTACTCATTAAAATACAATTGATTATAACGGCCATGAAGTCACTGGTTTTAAAGTTTAAACAATATTGATTGATATTAGAAACATGGACATTAACATTAAATTATTGCCAGACCAAATAAACTTTAGTAAATAATAGTTAAATAATAAAAACAAATACACTTTTTTTGGAGAGAGAAAAACAATATCTTTCATTTAAACGAAGATCCTCAGTCTACAGTCGTTTATTTAACCTCCCTATACTTTATACCGATCAAGTACTTATACGATTAATAAGATTTTACATAACACCTGTTGGATATAGGTTTAGAAGCCCAGAATGCACCAAAGAGCACACAATTTTCTTTCGAAAGATAAAGAGTCCTGGGGATTTCACTGGTCATTCTTACCGAATGTTCCACGCGCAATTACATTACACGTGCTACCAGACAAGGCTTAGCGATCATGCAATAACAAATGTACGTACATCGTAAGCCCCGGGCCCGGGCGGCTTTACGCAACAGTCCGCTAAGACCAATATCACACAGGTACCGGAGACAGGCGCATATTCTCTGGTAATCTGGTACTTTCTTTTTATCAGTATTGCGTCCCAGGTGCCCTCAAACAACGGTGAAGGGTTGAATACATTCTACAGTATGACACTGTGGCTTGCATCCAATTTGTTGGTGTATTCTATTATCCCGGCTGCCATTACAAATGGACCTTAGATCCCCAGACAGCTTACAGACATGTGCACCATAACTAACACTCCATAAACCAGTTGCACGAACCGCTAGTCTCACTTTGAGGGCAGACCGCGAGAGGGTAGGGCTGAAGGGCGACGTCTGATGACAATAAAACGGAGTGCAAAATGTCCATTGTCTGGTCCCCAAGAGGCCTCTTTTGGATATACATTACGTCACGGGAGATGCAACATATGTGGTCTTACGAGATTACAGGCAATACGACAATAGGATGGCGGACTATGGTGTATGTGATCGTTAATGGTCAAACTGTATACCCCAGAGTCAGGATCACTTACAGAGGAGGCGATCAGTTCGCCTGTTATGTCCAGTCCGAGTGGATATTGACAAGACTTTACACTCATATGTCATCTTACGTTCGGTATAGCTCTATCTCCTACTACCTAATGGTCTATAAGTATGCTAATATGCCAACAACGAACGAATAATCACAATGAAGTAACAATCGTATATTTATTACTTTGTATTTCGATGCCCATCGTTTACCGATCGTCAATATAACTGGCGTCTACTACAAACTATAGATGTCACGTCAAGAGGTGGCCACAATATCTCGTAATATCTCGTTATGTCACGTCATGTGCTGGCCTCAAGGTCTCTTAATATCTTGTAATTTCAGGTCACGTACTGGCCTCTGATCTTGTAATTTGTCTTTCGTTTGATGCATAACGGCTGTTATTGGAAACAAGAACAAGTTATATTATATTGCAGTATTTCTACACTGTATTATATTCTAACTTTGTTGATATGTCCCTTGTATATTGAGCTTGCATGACGACGGACCCGATAAGAAAGAGATATACAGACTGATGTTACGCAAGGAAGTCATCATGACTTCAGCTTGCATTATTTGTGACAAGAATAAATTGCGTTCATTAGATTTTTGTGTGTGTTCCTACAGGTTTTAATGTACTCGATGACAGATGGTACAGCACAACCCATATATACAACAAACTCATAAACACTATCGTTGGTGATATTGTGACATCAAAATAAATTTCTATTTTTCCTGGGGTTTCTATGTCCTTAATGCACTTTCAATATAATGTTGTGTTTGTGTTTGACAAAGTGTTCGCTGCAATTTCCTCAAACTGTCACACATCCTCATTACTCCCTAACGTTCATGTATAACAGCCACACAACTGTTGTAAGTTGCCACTTTCCCGAACACATAATGTCTATGGCGGGATAATTTCTCAATCAACTGATTTGTTTGTTATTTGTTGACATTCCATTCTGAAACGTTAATCTTAGACCAGTAGGCATACGGATCTTAGTATGATGAACTTGACATTGAGCATTTATTAAAATAGAACCTGAACTGATTAATTTGGGTCTTGTGACAGTTTAAAAACTGACCAGTTGACTTGCTTTCAGGGAGACTACTAAACTAGAAAGAATAAAAACAAATCACGTGATAATGTTATCCATCCCTATTTTCTGAAAACTCCGACATTGGAAACACGCATACTTAGACTGAATGACACGAAAACTAGATCGCTGTTAAGGTACGTGGTTCCGCCCGGTTTTGGTATCGTTTTATTCTGCTGTTTTTGACTTCGTATCGATTGTTTTTGTGGTTGTTTATTTAACCTCCTACAAGAAAGATTTCGTGGTGTATCTCAAACGAAGTTGCATTCAATGTACATTTTAGTTGACTGGGCGGGTCTAATGTATCCTATACGTACTAGTGTTAGTACAATGTAGATAGATAAAGTCCGAGGGTACCCTAACATTCATTATAAATTGTGTATGCTACACATACTAAAGTTAGTAGATATATAATAGCAGAGGGCAACCGAGCATACATTATAAACTGGGTATGCTACACAAACTAGTGCATGAAGATAGATTATAGCAGAGGACACCTAAACATGTTCTAGAGACAGGGTATATTGGTGTAATTGCTTCCTTGTGATAGCTCGGATCTGATGCCGAATTGTAGTTCTACCTCACTTAAATACATGCCAAAGACACCAAACAAAGCATTCTGTTCGTTTCTATGGGATTTGACGTCCTCGCAATAGCAAAGAACGTATTAAGACGAATGCCAAGGGAGAAATCGATGACAGGAAAAAGTAGGGACGTGAAAAATGGAAGTATATGTAAAGTGTTGCAAGGGGAGCACCAGAATCAAGTGTGGTTTCTCACATGTCCACTGAGCAGAACACAGGGGCCTGTATAAGTCGCCTCTTACGATAACAGGAAGTGAGATACATGTACAGCAGATCTATAATTTTTCCGAATCTTATACATATTACGATGAGGGGACGGTACAAATGAATAACCCAATACTTTAATCCACGTATTACCTAAATTGTACTGTACCATGGAAGCATCCTCACTCACTTACATTGTAAACATTATAAAAAGTCTCATCTGTTTTATAATAAAGCCATTATGGGTCTCTGCTAAACATGTATCTTGCGAGACCTGGCTTGTATTAGATGAAAACAGTCGTAACGGGAGGTGTCTCTGCTTTAGCAGTACTTTCTGAAACGCATTTGCCTTAATCATCAAGGCACTGACATCGTTTACTATGTTATGACACCCAGATTAAGTCGCTTTAGAAGCAATGACTGCAGTCTGATTTCCCCTCAATGACAATTCAATCGCAGTATTTAGTAGCAAAGAACGTTCATAATGACTCAGCAAGGAGCAAACTGTGGACCAGTCTCGATTTTTACGTAATGATTGCTCTCCAAATGACCAGGCAGCCACGGTATAGGTCTCAGTACTTAGACCAGTTTCTATCAGTGTCAGACACCTACAGGTAAACCGTATGCCACAGGAGGTGTTCTAGACATTTTATGACTAGTATGCAAAATCAATCAAGCACCAAAGGCCAACTGCAGTCCAAACCGTCTAGTACTCAACTGAACCTACTGTAAAGTGAGTAAAACAGCGTCCATCACACAAACACTCACTCAATTTCTACCATTTATAGCGAGTGCATTGTTGAATACTGACCAGTACCAGAACCAGTACAGTACCCGTGAAAATAATACACATAATCATCTATATACTACTTTATACCACCTACCGGTAACATGATAAATTCATTATCATTGGCTGTCAGTATGAGAAGAAGTTGAGAACGACTTGAGAACAACTTGAGAAGATCTTAAGAACGGATTTTCCCATTTACCAACACTTTGGAACGTATTTTTTCAAAATAAAACGTCTGCTCGCGCCAAATGACGTCCAAAACCGGAAATAGTGTCCACACAAAAGTGTTCCGCGTAAGAAAATAGTCCGTCATAAACATATCGATACAAAGTTAAAGAAATATATTGTGGGAATGTGCATATGGAAAAGCCAATGACGATAGGATTGTTTAAAAATATATTTTTCTACGTAGTTTTAAGGTTCATTGTATTCCTCTGCGCAATACGTCTATTTGTTTACGTTTGTCACAGGCGATCGTTGACCAAACATGGTGTTTAGTTGACTTTTTTAAATGGAGAAATATATAAGATAGTAGCATATAGATGATAAATAGTTTATCGTACAGTATTTTCAATGTTTGTCGTTCGAAATAATTTCTCATCTCGAGTACGTAAATAAAATCTCGAGTCTACCTGCGGTGGCCTCTCGATTTTATCCACGTGCTCGCGATGAGATAATTGTTCTCACGACAAACCCTGAAAATACAGTGTGATAATCTATAATTTTTTGTATCTGTTATAGAAAAAAATATATATTAAGCTGAAATGGGCCTTGGACCCCAAATAACCACAGAAGTGGGTTGGTGTGGGGGCAGCTTATTTGAAAGGTGAATTTAGCTTTACAAGCTTAGTGCTAAACTTGTTTATATCACCGATATATTTCTGCTCAAATATGTCACCTTTTAGCGTTTTAGATACAGACGTGGATGTACAATACCATATATACTTTTTATTCGGTTGATCCCGTGTAGTTCTGGTGTCCGTTACATGGAAAATTGAATATTACACTTGCACAACGTAATTTATTTGTATTACAAACACAGCAAACTCACGAGGTGCTCTGAAGATTTGACAAAAACACACATGGTGGAATGACTCGGCGTATTTAATTTCCAAAATTAATTAAACTGTTATTCTATCAGAGCGATTCTGTACATTACTTGACATTGGATTAAAGGCAAATAAAAAAGTAGGTTTGTTTTATTAAATTCGGGACTTTATTTGACAAAAAACACCACAATTATCCCGCAAAAGACGCCGAGATGATTGGCTGGGTGTCTGTTTCGCTGTTGTGTATTTGATCTATTTTTACCATTAGAGGGAAACCTAGCCGATTCCTTATTTCCGCAATAGGTATTTCCACACTAATATCACCCTAAATTTCTAATTTCTCTTCAATTAACGCATTTCATTAGTATGCATCATATTTACACTATTCACGAAACAAATAATGCCGAAAATAATTATTCTACATACAAATGTACATTCTTTATTTAAACACGTGAGCTCCCAATATTAAAAAAAAGAAACGTTTTAGGGTGCCCAAGCCGCAACTCAGTAATACATGTAGTACTAAGATAGTAAATGAACCCAAACGACGATGATTTCAGCTTCCTGTTCTATACATAACTAAATATCTGTCCGTCTTCATATTACCTTGGCTATTGCGAGGACTTTAATACCCCGCCCCTACAACTACACAAACAAACCAACAAACAAAATACGAATATTTTGAAAAGGCAAACATGTCTTTTTAAAATGTTTGACAATGCAGAAAAAACATAGTCATTGTCCTATATTTAGTTCCCTTTAACTGTATCATCGGTGTCTCTAAAGATCAAGATCATATTACATTTAACTTTGAATTTACAGCTCGTCGGTATAAATTCAAGTCTAGTATTATGTACAAACATAAGAAATGAAATACAAAATCATGTAGTATATAAGCAGAACATCCTTTATACATTTGAAGCTAGCAGATCTGATTATTTTTATCAAGGTCAATGACCAAGCTCCCATTTGGAATGGGCAAAGACAATTTCTTTGAATTTCCTTCAAGCTGTGAATGGTTGTATTGGATATTCCGACAATAAACAGGGCCAGCAACAGCCATTTTCTTTAAAAAGGCACACACGTACGCGAAGGATTTTCAGTAACAACACTTACTGAGCGACACGTAATTAAAACGAAAATGTAAAATATTTTATTTTATTATTCCATGAGGACTCTAAATTTAGACATAAACGCCGTCTCACCTACACGAAGCCAGTGGTTCATAACTTTGTTATTAATACTATTTTTCTGTGCTGTATCATGGACGTTATAGATTTAGATAATCTATTGATTATTGTGGGTGCCAAAGTCGAACCTCAGCAGACCTAGTATAAACAATCTTGGCCAAGACAGATACAGTCTAATCTGCTTTTTCTGTAGCTTGAACTCGTACGGTCGAGTGCACACTAGACGGGGTCAGGGAGTACGTTCGATTAATCTTCTCCTTTTTATCAATGTGTACATTGTAGAATAATTTCCTACCTATTGACAGTTACCAGTTCTTGTTAAATATCAATCTGAGAAAGTAATTAAATACTTTTGATGCTCCTAAACACAGAAGAAATATAAGAATTAACGTACGTAGGCGTTCTGACTCTTGATATATGCCTTACGTAACGGAACTCCCCCTGGTACAAGTGTACCAATATACAGCGCTTTTGATAGGGTGACAGAGAACCCGTCTGTCACATTACACGAAGGCTTGTCTCTCGTGACTCGTGTAATCTTCTAGGCTTTTAACAATTTATCCATGGGAAATCATCCGGAATACAACAACTTCTGATTAACATTTTATCACATTCTTACAACTGTGCTAAGTCGAATTTTCGCTTTAGTGAATTAAAATACCATTATGTTCTTCATGTTGTTTTGTAGAGTTGCACAGTTGGCGGTACACTGTTGTACAGGTTGTGATACAATGTTGTACAGGTTGTGATACACTGTTGTACAGGTTGTGATACAATGTTGTACAGGTTGTGATACAATGTTGTACAGGTTGTGATACAATGTTGTACAGGTTGTGATACAATGTTGTACAGTTTGTGATACAATGTTGTACAGGTTGTGATACAATGTTGTACAGTTTGTGATACCATGTTGTACAGTTTGTGATACAATGACGTACAGTTTGTGATACAATGACATAGATTTTGTGATACAATGACGTACAGTTTGTGATACAATGATGTAGATTTTGTGATACAATGACGTAGAGTTTGTGATACAATGACGTAGAGTTTGTGATACAATGACGTAGAGTTTGTGATACAATGACGTACTGTTTTTGATACAATGACGTACAGTATGTGATACAATGACGTACAGTTTGTGATACGATGACGTACAGTATGTGATACAATGACGTTCGTGGTATGATGTTGCACTGTTTGTGATACAACATTGATATTTAAAAAAAACCTAATGTTAAAGGTACTCTTTTCTCACAAAGGGGCAGTTTATTTTTGAAACTCTCCGCAATAATACTAATATATGTATATCAATCTATATTATCTACATGTTATATTATGAACCTCAGGACATGTTTTTTGGTTCTGTTACTAAATATGTCATTGATTCTAGGACTACTATAAATCGTCTCTCACCCTTATGATGCTTGATTCAACAGATTTATTGAACTCTATGACAT
This sequence comes from Chlamys rubida, assembly GCA_032359455.1. Taxonomy (NCBI): domain Eukaryota; kingdom Metazoa; phylum Mollusca; class Bivalvia; order Pectinida; family Pectinidae; genus Chlamys; species Chlamys rubida. Next base: position 17,505 of record JAUMHH010226296.1, read on the forward strand.
TGGCTTGAGGAATTCGATACCATCAGCAGTGAATGAGTAAACGACATAAAACCAAGCGCGGATGTCAAGGGCCGTCCAGGGGCGGTAAGGAAGGAGAGTGCCACTAATTAACCAGTACCCACCCTTTTAGATGAGGTTTATCTTTGCTTTGGGTGCAACTCGTACACATATACTGGTGGAGAACAAGTGTTTCAACTTGTTTTGTTTTAAACACAAAACTAAAGGTAATCAGTGTTTGGTTTTATTCAAAATTAAATTATGTCGGAAAAAATAATAAAAAAATGGGTAGTTAATTTAGGGAAATGCAACAATGTATTGCGATAGGAAAAAGAACAGATGGCCACTTGACCTTTCGTTAATGCCCTGAGACTAAGATACGTCCAATTAATTATTTGTATCCACATTTGATTTGGAGTTGAATCATTGATATGTGAGTCTGGGTCTGCCTGGCGCAGCGCGCGCTCCCGCCGTCTAATAGCCTCGGAGGCAGAGAAGCGCTAATTCACATAGAAAACAAACTCTTGACTAATCAAAGACTTGAGCAGGTACTGGCTGTGCCTTGGCTTAGCATGGGAGATAATTTCAACAGTAATTATAGGTTAATTAATCAGTGGACCAACCTTCGTGATCAGCCATCCTACAATCTAAACCCAAATTGGAATGGAACATTCGAAAGTTATATTTTCGAACTTTAGATGGCAGGTTAAGAAAAAAATCGTTTGTTAATTACTTAAATGAAATAACAATGTTTCAATATTTTCACCACAAATAGGAAAGCTTTCAGAGTCGGACAGCTAGTGTTGCCGCGCCATGTTTTGTTATCAATGTAAACACACCTGTATAGGGGATATTCGTCATCGCCGTGTAGTTTTAGAGCACGTATCTGTTTATTCACGTGAGTACAATCAGTCACCTGATCTTTTATAGATCTAATAAAAACATATATCTTATCGGTGTTTAGCAATAAATATTACTAGCTTTATATGCAAGTCTAGGTAAGCCAGGTACAGCTGTTGATCATAGATCTGAGACTAGGACTCAAAGTGTGTATGCATGTTAAGTATGTTACTGAAACAGCTGTTTGTACTACAAACGTCGAGTTAACGACCTCGCAAGGACAGACACGACGTACGAGAGGACGAATGCACAGACGGACACATTTTGTTATTCCATGTCCCCTGGTCCCGGGCGCGCGACAACATCGACCCGTGTATCGCCCCTGCCTCCCGAGAGGCCAGTAAAAGCTAGGAACAACCAAGTTAATACGTTCAAGGTGGGAAGCATCAACTTATGCACTCAAAACAAACACTCCACAATGAATCATTCCAATGTGTGCAGCTCCCAATTTAAGACTAACTTGTCTCATTTAACACGGCTCAATAAATTATCGCAAAACAATTGCTCATATAATAGCTTCTTTGAAGGAAGTCTTGGTGAAGACAAGGTCCTGTAAAGAATGTCTGTGTTACGATTCGGTTCAAAGACATACTGGTACCATTACGGTATAATGTTCACCTCACAGCAGGGCGATTTATTGCACTCTCAGATACGACGGTATTGTAATGCTTCGTCCGCTATCTAAAATGTGGTGCTAGTCAAGAAGATTCTGTCTTCATATCAAAAGCAGTTAAATTATTGCACACTTATTGTTTTATCTAAGGGCACCTACGATAAGTATTTTCCATGAAAACGCCTAGTATTTGTTTGTAAATTACATAATTCAAATACAACTCCTATGTTAATAGCAGCAATTAAAATGTGCTCATTTGGACGAATCCCAATGTCGGGAGGCATACAGTGGGCTTAATAGTTGGCCAGACATAGTTTTGTGAACATTTGAATTAACTTCAACAGGTGTGAGTATCGACCAACAGGTACTCGAAAGAAATGAATTCCCTCCCGTACAACCATACACACAACGTTTACAGTTCATGAAAAAGCAGATATCCAATTTCTCGGATATGTACTTTAAATATTTTTTTACAAGAAAATAATATTTAGAAGAAAGCTATGTTTAATATATTCATTTATATATATATGGGGCAAAGAAGTAATTCCAACAGTGTGGACAAGTTTAGGTTGTCAAATTTTCGGAGCGATCCGCTCCTTTATCAGGACACAGTGAAACAGACCCATACATTTATATATATATATATACATTTTGAAGAAACATACATGTAACTGATGAATAGGAAAATATATTGAAAATGAATCAATACAATATCTTTCATTCATTCAATTCGTTTGAAATATGGCTATATGATTTGTGCAAGGTCTAGCGGTGATACGTGTGGTATTCTGTCCTTCGGATTGCCCAGAGGACAGGGCTTACTGTGGGAGTACTGATGTGGCGACGGCTCGGGATCCTTAAATACAGGTATATTAATTTGAAATGATGTAGTAAACGTACAATGTAGACCATTATTATTGACGAGTAATGCAAGTTATAATCTTTACACCTAGTACAAAGTAAGCACAGGGATAGCGTTACACTAGCGACAGGTGTAACAGTAATGACAATACACTAAATAAATTATCAGTAAATACAAACACACATGTAGAAAATAAATACGTTACACGTATATCTTTTGGTCAGTGGTAATATCTTAACGCTGATTATTTCTGTTAATGCATAATAGCATTATATCCAATGGTCAGTGATAAATAGCGACACACTGACTGGTCAGTTCTGTTAATGCCAGATAATAGCATTACACCCAATGGTCAGTGATAAATAGCGACACACTGACTGGTCAGTTCGGTTAATGATAGATAATAGCATTACACTAGCTGGTCAGCGTAATTGACGAGGAGCTAATATAAACGGGCTGGGTATTACTGTTAGTTTAAGATAATAAGATTACACTTAAAGGTAAGTGATACTAGAGACGAATCGGTCATTGGTGTCGATGTAAGATAATAGCATTACACTCAGAGATCAGATCTGCTACAGTATGATTATAAGAGTGTTAAAGTAGCATTGGTCAATTAAAATAGCGCTTCACTATTCATTACTGTTAATGGACGAAACGAAAATTCGACTTAATGGCCAACGGTATTGATAGCGTTACAAGTGGACGCGGTCAGTAGTACATCTGTAAAGTAAGGGAAGTGTTAATGTTTGGCAGTACTTACCACTGGTACTGGTCAGAAACCCCAGTAAGAGAGAGAGGAATAATCCGATGAATGCGACAGACAGCAACTTCAATTCCAAATAACACTCCGCAGTCATTTTAAATCAACGTAGAACAACTTCATATGCCTAATAATCACATAATTATCCATGTAGTTCCAGCACACAACACAACGCAGACTTCCGCCGTCCCTTCTTAAAAACACGCGAATCCATGCTTTGCCATTATAGAAGTTTTCCACACACAAAAAACTTTTTATCAATATGTATCTTGTCGTTTATGACAGAAAATATGGAGTCATATCAATTGATGAATTGGATAAAAGTAGAATCCTTCTAGAGAATAAATCCAAAATGATCTAGGTAGCAGGAGCTGAGCCAAGTTATCGCCTGTGTTAGGCCCACTCTACGACACTGTATCGCCAGTTGACTCTATACCTCACGCATGTACGGGATATGGGCGTTCAAACGTGAAAAGGGAGTTTTCATTTGCAAATATCGACTGCATAGCTGAGAGCTAAGCATGGGTATTGTTGTATGTATATCAGCCACGCGGTCCTGGACGGGCCGCTTAGACCCTCTCTATCTACTAAAGCACTAACCATCCATGAGTTATGAGAGTAGATCGCTCCCGCATATCACAGAGATCTAATCGGGCAGATTTTTGTTGACGCTTGGTACAGAGGTAAAAAACGACGATTGGAGATGCTCGCACCTGTCGTTATCGTCAGTAAAAAGTGTCAGCGCCTGTTACAGCGGTACTCGCAGAGCGGCTACTGTAGAGCGACACACACACAGAGGCTACGAGAGGTGCCTTTTACAGCTTAACATGCCACTTGTAGAGAAAGCCTTTTATATCGATACCGGCTTTAACTTCTAAAACGAAGGATATAGTATATAAGGGGTGATTTTACAAGGAAGTTGGGTTTTACTTGTTAAGCAACATTTTATAGAGGGATACTTCTATAGGGACGCTTGCTTTACAACGACACTGTTATAGAGACGCGACTTTCACAACAATACCTGGTAGAGAACCGATTTACAGCGACACACGAGTAAAACAAACTAATAACAGAATAATACAATGGCGCGGGGAGCGTTTTGAAGTCCGGTCTACTGAGAACAACGTTTTACAGTGGCATTGGATCAGGCGAGTTGATCTACAGGACGTGACACACACGTTGACCAATTATTCCTCCATTCTCAGCCTGAGAGTATCCACCAAAATATTTAACTTACCAGACAACATGCAACGGTTGCTCGATCCCGGCGGTTGCCTGACTGGTGAGGTAACCAATCAGCACCGTCCATTAGCGGTCGAACACTGGGGAGACGACCAATCTATTTCAATTTGTGTGGTTCATGTAACTGGGATGAGAGAACATTTCCAATATCCAAAATATCACTTTTCAAATTTCAAACTATTTGGGTGTTTAATTGTTGGCTTCGTGTGGTTCATTATTTCATGTTGACATGATTAACTGTAAAGACAGAACCAGGCATGAAGACATTAGCGGGGAATACGATACCCGCGATACAATGGTAACCAATCGAAGTCAGGTCACGGTCAGGGCTTAGAGGTCAAGATCAAAGTCGGGTCATAAATATTGTGTTTAACGTCCTATTAACAGCATCATATGTATAGTTATCCACAAAAATACAAAATATGTTCGGGAACGTTTTTTCCCCCGAGCATTGGTTTGCCTTGCAGTTGACGGTTGTGTAGAATGTGAGCGGCGAGGCAAGCTAGCTTTGGAGGATTCAGCTACAGCTACTATTGATATTCATCAAATGACTCGGGTCGTGTAATTTGGCCCGTAATACGGAGACCCTTCAGTGAAGAGTCGCTGATGGAATTAGCACCAATTCCGTACATACACTATGCCGACCTACCAAGTTCCTCGCTGCGTGATTGCAGATTGCATTTGCGTCTTTTCATACTGCAATCATATTATTTATAATAAATTGGATTATTTTCCACCCATTCGTCAATGACTGAATCATTAGTTAGCGTGCCTGTACACACTTATAAGTTCAAGAGAGCCTGCAATCGTCCTGTGTAGTATTCTGTATTGTCTTTAAGGCTCTGGACTTACTCAGTGCCACGTACATACTTAATATTGACCCCTGCAGTTCCCCTATTACAACAACCGTTTATTACGAAGGTCGGGGCATCGGACGTTGGTCTACAATATGTTTTGAATGTCACGTATTTGGAAACATGTGCTTCCGATTTGCCAATGCCTACATTTATATTCTCGCGGGAGTTATCCTAACCACTTTATGACATTGTCGCATCTAGATGCCGCTGATCCCCCTTTACACATATCTTGTTTGGCCCAACATAGAACGGTCCACTTGAGTGATTTAATTAGGAAGGTGCGTTGCACGTGTTTTGTTTGATGCCGATCGTGACCCCGGGAGAAATATTGTATGTCTGTCACGTAATACGTATATTTTGACAATATGTCCTTCTGTACTAATTGAAACATCCGGTGAATGACGAGGAGCGTCTGTGATTGATACGTTTGTAAAAGGGGTCCCACTTACCAGAGCACCTCCTCCGTAACTCCATCAATCACCACGTGTCTCTAGCTCGAGCACGTGACAGTTGTTGGTGGCCAAACAGGAGAATCTTCGTGAGAAAGGAGGAGAGAAAATGGCCTCAAAGAAACAATGTTTTTGGTGGCCCAAACAACAAAAACAGAGTAAAGACCTGGCTCCCGGACCAAAACTTACACACCACATCCACAGCAGGAGTAAAGATGAACAATGTGAAGTATTGACGCGGACCGAACTAGTGTTCAAAGGAATTCGTTATTTTTTGTCGTTAAATAAAAAAGTATTTTTCTGCATATTGTTTACAGCAAATATTTCAATAGCGTTAACAAGTATTTTAACGAGAGAGCTTGGTTTTCCTTGCATTATAATGTTTACATCTGTATATGGTATACATTTGATATCACACATTCTTTAATCCCACCAAATTCATATTTCGTTTTATGATTTAGAAAAGAAAGTCGTTAAAATGTAGCGATTTTATTATCAGTTCGACTCAGCGATCATAGCATGTTATAAACAACAATCCCATATAGTAATAATTAGAAAGTTCGCATTCACTGATTTTCATAATGCTTGTGGCCCATGCATTGATAAATAGTGCTGTTAAATTTCATTCTACATGTAAGGAGTACGATTGCCTGAAAGGCATGCATCATAATAACAAAAATCAATTTATAGAAAAAATCTATGTTTCGTTATCTCGGGATGGCAATTTGCTACAGTACATATAAAACCATTTTACCCATACATACGTATGTCCACTTTCTTACTATATGTTTTATCTTGCCTATAACAAGTATATATATATATATTGTATTGTATTTTTCCGGATGTTATGGTTGTGTTGTTATGATCATAATGGTTGTCTTTGGGCAAGATGTTACCGGATAATTATTTTTCATTGCTGTCGTGTAGGCAAAGGTGTGGTTAAGTTTATTTGGTTTAAAATCCTGTGAAGAGATGGGGTCATATACGGACGTGCCTCCATGCGTGTGATGTGTGCGTGCATGTGTGTACGTGTGCTGGAGGCAGGGCGTTTGCCTCCTTGCGATAGCACGGATCTGATGCCACTTTATAGTGCTACATGGCTGAGATATAAATTCCACCAAAATACACATACTACGCACATGTAATAATTTTAAGGACACAAATCCTTCATACATGTACATTTGTATTTCTGTGTAATCTCAATAAAACCGAACGGTATGTCTCCCACATCATATCCAATTCAGAGTAAAATCTAATTAAAAACCGAATATTTTATATTTCTAGAGTTATTAATGATTTATATTCAAGACGAATATCTTCAGACGCGATCATATACCTGTAATTTTAAGCCACTTTTTAAAACGTTGTGCTCTTCTATGTGTCTACCATAAACATTAATCATAACAACACATTAAGCTTAGTGTCAAATTGTGAATGGTTGCCATTGTAATATTGATCAAAACTGGTCGACAGAGGTAAACCTGAGCTGTAGCGAACAGTAAGGTTCATCAACTCATACAATGTATAAGTTATATACCAGTTTGTACATACCACACCGGTTTGAATTATAAAATATCGATACTCATAGTAATTCATCAATTGGTAGGGTAGAGTAATACATCGTTATGCACACAGTGTAGTAATATATAATCTACAATCTACAAAGTAATACATTGTAAAGCGATACACCGCTTTACATAGTTATACATCAGTTTGTATAGTAATACATCGTTATACATAGTAATACATCAGTTTGTATAGTAATACATCGTTATACATAGTAATATATCAGTTTGTACAGTAATACATCGTTATACATAGTAATACACCAGTTTGTACAGCAATACATCGTTATATATAGTAATACATCAGTTTGTACAGTAATACATCGTTATACATAGTAATACATCAGTTTGTACAGTAATACATCGTTATACATAGTAATACATCAGTTTGTATAGTAATACATCGTTATACACAGTAATACATCAGTTTTTACAGTAATACATCGTTATACACAGTAATACATCGTTATACACAGTAATACATCGTTATACACAGTAATACATCAGTTTTTACAGTAATACCTCCGTAAGCAAAGTAATACATACGTTTTTACAGTAATATATCGTTACACATTTGTTCGTACAGTAATACTCTAACTTGCAGAGAGGCTCTACTACGTTGCAGTTGACATTTTCCTGCTTCTTGATTTCCCTGTACAGTCCCCTTAAACTATCATTCGTGCTACAATACTTTGATCTGTTCTGGGCTTGACGTTTACGATGTACAGCACATACAAAACAACTCTTAACCTTACAGTCGTGCATATGCCTTGTCTTACCTGATCATGCAAATTGTGTTCAATTCTAAACATTTAATATTGGAAAAGTGTGCCCTGGTTTATCCATGGGAAATAAAACAAGCTTCTATCCTTTAGAAGTTCGTCCTGTTCAAGTAAGAACGAGGAAGTAGTATGAAATAGTCTCAAAATGTAAGAAAAATGATACAGTGGCTGTAATGAAAAGAGGCAAAATTTGGCAGTTATGACAAATCTTGGATTTTGAATAATGAAATATCAATTTTGATAATATTGAAAATATAAAGTCGGCATCAGATCCGCGCTATCACAAGGAGGCAATTACACCAACATACTATGCATCCAGCACACATACACAAATGCATGCATACACAACACACATGGAGGCGAGTCCTGATAGAACGTTTTTAACAACATAAAAGCCAAATCAATCCCTCAGTTTAAACATCAGTAAGAAATGTGTTTATCATGTTTTCCCACATTGCTTGTTTCACTTTTAGCATTATTTATCTACATTCGTATTCACATATGAAAATATCATTTTAACCAAATGTACAAATGTATGTCAAGTAATCATAGGGTGGAAACACAGATGGAATAACACTGATTGAAATCAACGAACTTCCATTGATGGAACGAAGATATCGGTGATGATTAGAACTGTAAACTTAAGTATAATATATCATAACATGAACTATCATTTTAGATAACTAACAGAGTAAAACTTTAGAGGCCGACTAGGTAATATAAACACATTTTCGAATTATTCAATACAAAGAAAAAAATGAAACTTTAAAACAGTAGTCAATAATATTTTTTGTATAGGTCGATCAGAATATTATCTATATTTCAAAACTGCAGTGGTTGGGGGAAAACCTGTACTGTTGTTGTCTAGTTGCTGCGATTAGCAGTTGAAGTAAATTGTGTGGTATTATTGGCACAGAGAGACTACACGTAAATCTGGCGATTATTATGTGAACGTTGAGTTTTCCGCGGCTTGTAACATAATAGTAACATTACTGTTACAGACTGTATGTGCTTATTTGGTTTGTATCTTTCCCCGTGTCCGAGGTTTGTACCTTTCCCCGTGTCCGAGGTTTGTACCTTTCCCCGTGTCCGAGGTTTGTACCTTTCCCCGTGTCCGAGGTTTGTACCT
>JAUMHH010226297.1:1037-11910 GCA_032359455.1 Chlamys rubida
ATAGAATATAGATGAAATGACCAAACTATAATCAACAGACGTGTCCAGATTGTAAACTACTCCACCGGGTCAGACATGGAATCGAACCCTGGATTTCCTATGTTGTTACCCTCTCGCTGAAAACGATTGAGGTACCTGGATAACGGGATTGTACATGCCAAAATGGTCTACAGTTGTATGCAAACGGAAGTTAAGATATGTAACTATAAATAGGAAAAAGGGCAGTTCAGCGGGACAGGCATCCTTAAACAAATACACTACGTTAGCCTTCTATTAAATGATGTGTAAGTGTGTGCTGTCCTTGTGCGATCCTTAGGTAACAAAATAAACGTAGGTATCGCATTTTCAAATGTGTTGAATAATAAGACTTGACGGATTTAAAAGGCTGGTGCATGTACATGTATGTAGGTTACGATTGAATAATGACGATCCTTGTCAACTGGTCTAAACCTTGGTATAAAAAGTATTGTCAGTTTGCAAAACAAAACCATGATATTAGTAGTTGTCCCTTCATCTTGAGTTTGTATTAACTATCAATTTTAAGTAACAGCTTGAATAATGGGAATTTAATAAGAGCATAATAAAAAAAACTAGATACAGATTTAAAAGACCTAACGGTCACAAGGATGTTTGACACATACGTGAAGTACACGGTTAAAAGAGTAGTAAGGACTGTAACATAACACGACTGAACAATGTGTTAGTGACGGGGGGAAGTTTATTTTGGTTACGTCAGGTGTTAGGATCGGTCTCTGTCGTCTGTAGCGGTACTCTAGCCGTCCTCTAGCCGTACTATCTCTAGCCAATCTCTAGCTATACTATAGCCGTACTGTCTCTAGTCTATATCTAGCCTATCTCTAGCCGTACACTAGCCATACTATAGACGTACTATATCTAGCCAATATCTAGCCGCCCGTACACTAGCCGTACGATATTCAGTCTATATCCAGCCGTCCTCTAGTCGTACACTAGCCGTCCTCTAGACGTACTATAACTAGCCCATCTCCAGCCGTCCTCTAGTCGTACACTAGCAGTCATCTGGCCGTACTATCTCTAGCCCATCATTAGCCTAACTATCTCTAGCCCATCTCTAGCCGTATTATCTCTAGGTGTACTCTAGTCGTACTATATATAATCCATCTTTAGCTGTCCTCTAGCCTAAGTCTCTCTAGCTCTTTTCTAGCCGTACTATGTCTAGTCCATATCTACCCGTACTATCTCTAGCCCAGCTCTAGTTGTCCTCTAGCTGTCTATATTTCTTATATCTCTAGTCGTCCTCTAACCGTACTATCTCTAGTTCAACTGTAGCCGTCCTCTAGCCGTACTATCTCTAGTCCATCTCTAGCCGTTCTATCTATAGTCCATTTCTCGCCGTCGTCTAGCCGTACTATATCTAGCCCATCTCTAGCAATCCTCTAGCCGTACTATATCTAGCCCATCTCTAGCCGTCCTCTAGCCGTACTATATCTAGCCCATCTCTAGCCGTCCACTGGCGTTACTATCTCTAGTCCATCTCTAGCCGTCCACTGGCCTTACTATATTTAGCCCATCTCTAGCCGTACTATTTCTAGTCTATCTTAAGCCGTACTATTTCTAATCCATCTCTAGCCGCACTATATCTAGCCCATCTCTAGCCGTACTATATCTAGTCTATCTCTAGCCGTACTCTCTCCAGCTTTACTCTAGCCGTATTATCTCTAGGCGTACTCTAGCCGTACTATATATAATCGATCTCTAGCCGTCCTCTAGCCGTACTATCTCTAGCCCTTTTCTAGCCGTACTACAATTTATGTCTAGTCCATATCTACACGTACTATCTCTAGCCCATCTCTAGCTGTCCTCTAGCCGTACTATAGCCATTCTATCTCTAGCCGTCCTCTAGCCGTACTATCTCTAGCCCATCTCTAGCCGTCCACTGGCCTTACTATCTCTAGCCCATCTCTAGCCGTCCACTGGCCTTACTATTTCTAGTCCATCTCTAGCCGTACTATCTCTAGTCCATCTGTAGCTGTATTATCTCTAGTCTATATATTGCCTTCCTCTGGCTATATTATCTCTAGCCCATCTCTAGCCGTCCTCAAGCCATACTATCTCATGCCCATCTCTAGCCGTGCTCTAGCCGTACTTTCTCTATCCATCTCTAGACCGTCCTCTAGCCGTACTTTCTCTAGCCGTCCTCTAGCCGTACTATATCTAGCCCATCTCTAGCCGTACTATCTCTAGTCCATCTCTAGCCGTCCTCTAGCCGTACTATCTCTAGCCAATATCTAGCTGTACTCTAGCCGTGCTATCTCTAGCCAATATCTAGCTGTACTCTAGCCGACTATCTCTAACACAGCTTTTGCTGTCTTCTAGCCGTACTATATTCAGTCTATCTCTGGCCGTCCTCTAGACGTATTATATCTAGCCCATATAGCCGTCATCTAGCCGTACTATCTCTAGTCCATGTATAGCCGTCCTCTGGCCTCACTATCTCTAGTCCATCTCTAGTCGTTCTGTCTCTAGCCCATATCTAGCCGTCCTATAGCCATACTATCTCTAGCCCATCTTTAACCGTTCTCTAGCCGTTCTATATATAGCCCATCACTAGCAGCACTATATCTATACCATCTCTAGCCGTACTATCTCCAGCTTTACTCTAGCCGTATTATATATAATCCATCTCTAGCCGTCCTTTAGCCTAACTCTCTCTAGCCCTTTTCTAGCCGTACTATGTCTATTCCATATCTAGCCGTACTATCTCTAGCCCAGCTATAGCTGTCCTCTAGCCGTACTATATTCAGTCTATCTCTAGCCGTCCTCTAGCCGTACTATCTATCTCTAGTCCATTTCTAGCCGTCGTCTAGCCGTACTATCTCTATCACATATCTAGTCGTCCACTGGCCATACTATCTCTAGTCCATTTCTAACCGTACTATCTCTAGTCCATCTCTAACCGTACTATCTCTAGTCCATATATTGCCTTCCTCTGGCCATATTATCTCTAGCCCATCTCTAGCCGTCCTCTAGCCGTACTACCTCTTGCCTATTTCTAGCCGTACTATATCTAACCCATATCTAGCCGTACTATATCTAGCCATACTCTAGCCGTACTAAATCTAACCCATCTCTAGCCGTCCTCTAGCCGTACTCTCTCTGGCCCTTTTTAGCCGTACTATGTCTAGTCCATATCTAGCCGTACTATATATAGCCCATCTCTAGTCGTCTTCTAGCCGTACTATCTCTAGTTCATCTGTAGCCGTCCTCTATCCGTACTATCTCTAGCCAATCATTTGATGTACTCTGGCCGTACTATCTATAGCCCAGCTCTAGTTGTCCCCTAGCCGTACTATAATCAGTCCATCTCTAGCGGTCCTATAGCCGTACTATATATAGTCCATCTCTAGCGGTCCTCTAGCCGTACTATATCTAGCCCATCTGTAGCCGTCCATCTCTAGTCCATCTCGTGCCGTCCTCTAGCCGTCCTCTAGCCGTACTTTTGCTATCCCATCTAAATATAAGCATGGAAAACTTGCAATGTCGAGCCGACATGCCAGAAAATGTCTTGCTTTTGTGTTCCGGCTGGTTTTTGAAATTGGAGGTTGAGATTGACGCGGATTACCGCACAATATAACCGTTTTAATAGAAACATCAATAGTGTTATAACCCTATATATACACAAAGCATTATTAACCCTTTCTTAAATGCAGAAGAATATCCATATAGTTATAAAGCAAGTGCGCATATCTTAACATAATTTTAAATTGATGCAGATGTTTTAAACCATATATTTTATTTAATATAATAGACGAAAATAATTTACTTGCTGATGCTCAGAACGGGTTTCAGAAAGAACAAACGTTGTTAAGACGACAGGAATCTATTTCACTCTTTCGAGTTGGATCAGAGATAAAAAAAAAACAGAAGACAATATTGACTGTGGTATGTCTCGTCGAAGAAAGCTGTTGATGGCTTTAACAGCGATCTTTAAGGGGCTTAATAGAATGTTCTGATACAAATGGATACCCTTAAACCAAATCAAACCATAATATTTCAACTACGAGTATTAAAATCAGACCTGTTTTAACACTACACATTGACATAAAGCAAGGCTTAGACAAGGCTTTAATGCCTCGCTGGACATTTTGCTATTTACGTAAATCATTTAGCAAAATAAACTAATCATTTAAAATGTGGTTTAGGTTTTTGCACTTGAACTATCTACATACTTTTGCATGCTGATACAGTTATTACGGATTGATCGTAGCCAAACTCCGAAGGAGATGCTACTATGTTTGTGTCGGTAGAAAAAGCCGTTTCCCATCGGGTACAACAGTTTGGCTTGATCAAATGTGGATATATCGTGTATTTTGGAACAATGCATTAAGTATTTCAGGGTTGAGGCTAATTTTACTATTTTTTTTAGCATCGTCACAGTCAGTCGTGCCGTCGCATCGGTACGTCATGTCAGATGGACAGATTGTCAGTGAGCTTACGTGTTTATATTATGTAGTTGCATGACCTTTGTCCCTCTAGAAATCTACTCTGTTATTCCTGTTTCCATGAGGCTATAATACGAACACGTCCTTTTTACGAGAAGGGGCGTAACTCTGTTGAAAAAAGACCAACAACCTTATAAGTAGAGGAAGTTTGAAATACTCATTAAAGAATAATTATATACATATATAGAGCATTTTAAGAGACGTTAAGGAAATACATGTTAAATGTAAATGGGACATAACTCCATATAAATGTTTCAATATGAACGAGTTGTATAGCTGCGTAATATGTAAATGACGTATACAAAGTTCCAGTAATTTCAGTCCAGTAGTTGAGAAGTGGAGATCCGATCAGTTAGTCAAAATTATAAAGAACAACTTGCCAACCGATGGGCGATATAAGAAATTCTGGGGTGGATTACTACTTACACAACTACAGCTTGCATTTGTTATGTGTGTATTTTTGTTTTGTTGAAACTCGTTCTATAGCAGTTAAGAAAGACCTGTACGGATAAATATTGTCAAAATATGTCCTATGATGTGTTTAACATAGTATGTGAAAGTTTGATTCAGTCAGTACTTTTTTATGGAGCGTAAATAAATACTCAGATGTTTATGTCGTTCTACACAAGGCTTGTAGATACCTTATTGGTGTATCCTGTCGTACACACCCCTGCCGGTCAGGGATCGAGAAAAGAATACGCCTGGTGTGTATCGTAAGAGGCGATCAATGTGTAAACACCTGCAGAATAGGGAATTTGCTTTAGTGCCCACTACTAGAGGGCACAAAAGTGATCAAAATAAATCTGCTGCACTAATCTATCTGCCTTTTATTTCTAGGTGCCTTACTTGGCAGGACCTCACTTTTGGCTTCAATGTTGAACATTCGCCCAAGTGAGGAAGGCAACGGGTTTTGTACCCAGGCCGGGACATACCAAAGTCACTAAAAATGGTAGTTGTTATTCCCTGTTTAACGTTCAGCCTTTAGGGAAATTACAACAACTGGTTCACCCGTTGTCAGTATGATGAAACTGTGCCGAATGCTGTGCTTGGTGCCTTCATCATGGTATTTCAGTGAAATAGCACTATTAAGTCGGTATCAGATCCGAGCTATCACAAAGAGGTAAATACACCAACATACTCTTCCTCCGGCACACATACACGCATACACAACACACATGGAGGCACGTCCTTAAATGAGCTTAGTTGTTAATAGCACGTTAAACAATATAAAACCAAACCAATCCTGTCGTACAAGCCTTTTAGCACTTAGATGTGATATGGGGGATGACATTCTTGTTATGTTAATTAATTTTCAGAATTTTTGTTTGTTTATGTTTGAGAAATAAATTTTGTGGTAATAACTTACTTATCAACCAATGCTCTTATGGTTCGTAAGTTTGAGAAAACAAATCGTGGGATTGTAGGACTTAAAGAACAGTTTACGACAAATATTTGAATGAAATTGTAAACTCAATTTGTTCAATAAAAAAACACTTTTTTTCAAGATGCTGATTGATGGTACGGGTTAATATTGAGTGTTAACCTTAATGTAAGTGAAACAAGTTGAGAGCTTATAGAACTTTCATATCGGAATTACCACCAAATCCTTATATCAGACGTGTTCGACAAAAGGGCAAACGATTTTTTTTTTATTTTCGACGTAGTTCTATCCCTCTATCATGCCCATTTAAGTTATAATAAGCTACCTACTAAGTACTGTGTATTTAAGTCAAGTTTAAATGCAATACATGTAGGAAACAAACATTTTATTCATAATATTATGTGTAATATTAAAAGAGCTTGTTAGGTAGGGGCTGTCCCGATTAGCCTGTTCTCTGGACTGCTATCTGTGATAATTTTAGTCAACATATTAACATGTGACATATCATAACTGTTAGAACGATATTGTATACAAGAGTTTTGATCCCTGCAACGTTACTCATGCTTTATATTAAACAACTGTACATTTTTAAAATGTACCAATGATATTAGGATATATGACACTGAAATAAACAATAAGGACTTGTATATATGTCACCGCGTGCGTTCGTCATGATATAAATAGCATTCGACGGAAAAGACAGAACACTACCCGGAATTCACACTGGCACACCTAGAGCTACCAGACAAATGCCTAACACAGCATATACCTGATACTATGTCGATGGTTGAAGACAAGGACAATAACAGATGTGAATAACACATTTCTACTATAACGTTCTTTAATTAAAACTGTCATTGTCATAACGTTGGCTGCTAAGGAGAGAAAACAAACTGTTAATACAAATTCTACTTCTATAATTTGTTTTATGTCAGTGCAATAGACTAGCAGATCCTTTCTATTATTTAAAAAAAAATAAGACTACATTAAAACAGAATAACCCTCGTTTTACTGCCAGATAAATATTAGTGTTATTAAGAGGATTGTCGACAATTGAGGGTATCAAGGAATTCTAAAGAATACGAAAAAAGGAACATTGAAATATATCGGTGATAAACGAGGCGGTAAATTAAATAAGGGGCATTATATCGAGGTTTTACTGTAGTTGTTTGCCATTTAGTCGTTATCTTTTATCATAAAGTACATGTAGATCTTGTTAAGTGATATATGTGTTTATTATGATATCGTCCTACTACAAATTTAGGATCGGCGGTAAATATGTATAATGTCTTTGCCTTATGACAGATTAGTATGGATAAAAAAAAGGTCAAATTTCAAACTGCCTGCTAGGTATTCTATTTAGCTTCGATTTCGATCAACTTTGTGATTTGCAGTTGAAGTACGGTGGGAGTAAACAAAACAAAATGGCTGACAAAGTCATGTAATTTGTATCAATGCTTTGTATGAACTCAATGTGTATAAAATGCTTGTCACGCAAACTGCCTTGGTAAGTCATGACATATATTTTGTTCATTGTTCCATATATTTTTGACATGTGTAGCAAGGTAGATAAATTGGTGAGGACATTGTGTTTCGTTCTGTATATAAAGTCTACTTCCTGGTCTACAACCCACCTACCGCATTTACACATCAGAGCCCAGTTTGGCAAAGGACTAGATGGTTTGACGCATATTTATTAAACTGGATTATTGTCAAAAAAATTGAACTTCAAATCCGATTATGTATATATAACGATTTCACATGTTCATTTAATGACAAGAAACACAAATTTGTTTTTAAGTATTTAGAAAGTTCTCTAAAAACATTTTAAAAACTTCTGTTAATGATTCGTTAAGCTTACCATGCTTTGAATATCGGTACCCTGAAGATAAACATATAATGACATCTTTGTATGCACGTATACATTTTACAATTTAAGGATCCAAGTACCATTGTTAAAAGCTGTTACGTCGTGCGGGAAACTGCTTATCCGGGCAAGTTATAGCTTTGATAAACTAGGTGGTCGGCTAATGCAGTGGATAGCGCACTTGCCTTTCACCAAGGCTGCCGGGGTTCGATTGCCAGATCGGACGTGAAAATGGTTTTCTTTGGGTACTCCGGTTTCCTCCCATATTACGACCCCCGCGCGCTAACATTCGGGCCAACAAGAATGATCAAGATACGATGTATAAACCTGTTTCATAATTGTTATAAAAAGAAATAAAGTTTAAACATAAATATATATATTTGATAAATTATTTTTGAAAAATAAAAACATACAGCGCCGGATTTCTATGGAAAATAAGAAAATATTAATAAACAAATTATAATCAACAACAGTGTTCTGAATGGAAATAGGAATCAGAGGGGCTAGACTAGGCTTCGAACCCTAGACTTCCGATTGATATACAATCGATCTAACCGATTAAACTACCTAGTCAACAAAATTGTCTTGGCTAACAGTGATACAGATATTTCAAAACGGAAGTTAAGGGAATGGGACTATATAAAGAAGAAAAGACAATGCAGAGGGACAAACATCTTAAAGGATCCCCGTACCACTTCCAAAAAAATGAAAATTTGCATTCCATTTTGTTTCGACCTGACTATTGCTTTGATAAATCATTGTAAGAGAAAAGCATACCTTGCGGGACTGTTATGAGAACATAATGAAATGACCAAAGTATAATCAACAAATGTGTCATGAGTGTAAACTACTCCGCGGGGCCAGACCGGGGTTCGAAACCTGGATTTCATATATTGTTATCCCCTCACTGAAAACGATTTAGGTACCTGGACAACGGAAGTGTACATGCCAAAATGGTTTACAGTTATATGCAAACGGAAGTTAAGGATATGTTACTATAAATAAGGAAAAGGGCAGTTCAGTGGGACAGGCATCCTTAAAAAAAATAAACTACTTCAGCCTTATTTTATATGATGTGTAAGTGTGTGCTGTTCTTGTGTGATCCTAACGCGCATCATGGCATATGTTTGAACGGAACTGTGTTGCATACCCTCATAAATGTTAATAAGATTCATTTCAAACCATAAATAATGACGATCCTTGTCAACAGATCTACACCTGGGTATAAACAATATTATCAGTCTGCAAAACAAAACCATGGGATTAATAGTTGTCCTTTCATTTTGAGTTTGTATTAACTATCCATTTGAAGAAGCAGCTTGAATAATGGGAATTTAATAAGAACATAATAGAAAAAAGAGCATATAGTCTTAATAGACTAAACGGTCACAAAGATATTTGCACAAACGTAAAGTGCACAGTTAAAATTTGTTATTGTTAATGTCAATGATGCATTTGATAACAGTCTAGGGTAGTAAAGACTGTAACTTAACATGACTGAACAATGTGTTAATGGTTGGGATGGAAGTTTATTTTGGTTACGTCAAGTGTTATGATCGGCCTCTGTCGTCTGTAGAGGTACTCTAGCCGTCCTCTAGCCGTACTATCTCTAGCCAATCTCTAGATATACTCTAGCCGTACTATCTCTAGCCAATCTCTAGATATACTCTAGCCGTACTATCTCTAGTCCATATCTTGCCGTCCTCTATCCGTACTGTCTGTAGTCCATCTCTGTACGTTTTTAGAAGCAAAATTTTCAAAAAAGAAGAGAACAAATGAACCAGTTATGCCTTATGCATCTGAAAATATTACAACAACAAAAATGTCCGACTCTACGTCTATACGTTTTCAAATGTATTTGCAAAGGCATTGTTTGTACACGTAATAGACACATTTTGATTCTCCTGAACGATCTCATACTTATCTGGGAGGCTTCGACATATGAATGTGAATATACCTCTTTGGCGATTCGACCCCTATATCATATTATCAATGCGTTTATCATGGTGCAAATAATAAAATTATTGAGTGACAGCTCTGATATTTACGGCATGCTTTGCTCCTCGCGAATAAACCTTACCAACATTTCAGATTAATCCACAAGAGTATGATACAAGTTCATAGTATATGCTACGAAATAATCCGGTTGATCATTAGAGACATCGTTTTGAACTGAATTCGACAAAATATGATGCCAATTCCTCATTTAAATGCTACAAACATAGTTTGAATGTTGGGTTTAAGTGATCAGTGACAAAAACATATCATACGGTACCTCGTTATGTCGTAATATGCGTTTCTATCACTAATAATTAATGTGGTCGGTACACAACACACCTTTTGTTTTATATCAAATTTAAATGTCGGTATGTACTCAGGTATAGAACACCACCTTTTATTAATAGTACGTCTATTGCATATGAGTAAATTATTACAGAATTGATCGAGACATGACGATTGTGTTATTGTTACATTATGGCATGCGTTTTACAGGACCAACTGATTACTAGCTGATGTATATTATCATAATACATATTTGAAAATTAGTTTAACGAGATTGTTTTGCCGAATCGTATGTGTTTGAGTCACTATTAATCCTGATATGTTGAAATATGAGAAAAAAACATATTGGAAAGATAAGGAATGATAATACTATATGCGATTTAAATCACGTCACTTATTTATTGACAAATGAGGACGACATAAAACCTCATTTGCCCTCACATATTACAAAAATGTTCAAATATTAATCCACGAGTCTCTACAAAATCGCAATGAATTTTTAGGAAGAGAAGGAATCTAGTCGGTAACTTGAAACGTCATTTTAAACTTTCTTATCACAATTTGTAATGAAAGTATCTACTTTAAATATTACATAAATATAATTTGACTGTTCGATTTGGGTGACAGATGAACACGTTTATTGTAGGTTTACGAACTATGGATACTGTTAATCACTATTAATCCTGATATGTTGAAATATGAGAAAAAAACATATTGGAAAGTTAAGGAATGATAATACTATATGCGATTTAAATCATGTCAACTTATTTATTGACAAATAAGGACGCAGCAATTGTCATAGGAGGGGACTTCAACTTTCCAGGCTGGGATTGGAAAAACAACACACTGAAACCAAACACC
>JAUMHH010226319.1:0-11909 GCA_032359455.1 Chlamys rubida
TCGGTATAATATGACCGGGTGGGGCGTCCTGCTGTGTGTCGTCGGCAGTATGTTTCAGTGAGGTAGGACTATAAAGTCGGCATCAGTTCCGCGCTATCACAAGGAGACAAACACGAACATATCGCAGGCTCCCAAAATACACACACATACACTACACACATGTATCTTGCACACAGGAGAGGTCGTCCTTAAATGACCTTAGCTGTTAATAGGACGTTAAACAAAATCAAACAAACAAACAAAAAATCCGTAACGGTGTCTCATTCTAGTAGCTTAGGAACTCTTCTACAGATGTAGCTACAATGCACTGCTGAGGAATTATTACCTCGCTATGGTGAATGACGCTACACTTTTCAGTAACAAATCTTTATCAATAAACATGTTGTCTTCAGATGATACGCATTCTTACCGGAAGTTTTTGCCCATTAAACAGTCGTTAGAACTAAGGAGTGGGCATGGCTGTGTAAACAGGCCCATCGTTCAAACTTGTTTTCGATGTATCTTAGATGTTTAGTTATTTGCCTTAAATTTACTTTGTAATAAAAGAAACAAATGGTTTTATTGAATTAAGGTTTGAATCTAATAGCAGCCAATAATTAATGTATGTATCTTACACCATTAAAAATGATCATTATCATTAATCATATATAAAGAATTTGTATACGCTATAAAACGAACAGACGTTCGACAAATATACTCGTAAGCTTACGTCAGATACGGATATATTTGTAATATCGTTTTTTCTTATAATCTGCATAGTCACACGTCAAAATCCTCGTTTTTTCTTATAATCTGCATAGTCACACGTCAAAATCCCTCAAGGATAACGTTATCTGCTGTTGAAACTATAACAACTGTTAGTGATTATATTTGTAATGTAAGCTGTACAGAATAGCCTGTATCATTAGAAACATCGTACGTACAACAATCTTGTGACGTTCACCAATTGTTTATAATCATTTAAACTCTTTAACAAAGTTAACTTTAAGCCTGATCATTATAACATGGAAAGCTGTGTAAATGTTTAACGATACCAACTTGATATTTTGAGGCGGACAATAAAACAGAGATATTGTTTATACTGTACCATGAGCTTGTGTTCTCGCTGTTCTGGAGGTTCCGTTGCACATCCATGTAGTTGATGCTGGGTGTCCAGTACACCCCATAGTACACGGCAAGTACCACAGCCGTGATGGACACGGACAGGATATATAGGAAGGCGGTGATCAGGCGGACCCACTGCTTCCGGAGGTTAGCCTCCAACTTGGTGGTGTGGTACTGGGCATTGTTACTGCTGTTCGTCTTCCCCATCGTCTTCTTCACTCCACGGAAGTTGAGCGTCTTAGCCGAGGTCTCCTCCTTATCCATAACAGCTGGCACCTGTTTATATGGGACTCGCATACATAAAGACCGGTGCCAAGAAATGGAACTTATCTCTCTCCCAGCCAACACTCGGTAAAACTTGCTCCACCGACTAGTTAAATTTTCGTGAGAGGTAAATACTGAAGATTTATTTGGAGCGATAGGCTACGGTATTGATTTACTTATGGCTGATAGTGTGTATTATAATGCTGTACGCAGTGCAATCCACACAGATACTGACATAGCTCATCAATGCAAGCCCACTATTAGTGAAACAGGTATGTTACAGCTACAGTGGCCGAGTGCCTATACAGGCAAGTCGGCGTTAGAGTTTACACAATTGTACCACATGTATATCAATATATACGAATTAACAATGAATAGTTTACTTACTTCAGGATGTTGACATTAAAATAAAAACTACGTAGAGGTATTTGATATGTAATGCTACATCCCTCCTGGAATTATTGGTTCATAACTTGACAAAGTAATGAGGGACACTAATGTTTGCCCTTATCAAAGCCCACTCATACGAGCTGTTTGATTGGAAAACAGACTGGTTGATTACAAAATAAGAGAGTAAACAGAGTGATGGATAGTTAGGGTATATTTCACTGATAATCTATATTAAACTGATACGGCCTATGCCACAGATTGCCGGCAGAAATCTACGCTTGTTGTAAAAACATATGTTTCCTCGCCCATGAGACATAATACAATTGAATGAATATAGATTTCTTCAATCCTTTTTTTTGTCCGAATGCGGCAGGTTTCTTTTCTAATGTAGTGCATAGCATTGTATATTGTTACACATTTGTATACATTGTTTTCTAATAACTAAATGCATATGCACATTTATGTAACGGTCAGTAAGCATCACTGAACATCACTTGTCAAACTGCCTGGCAACACAAAACGTTCTACTGCCTGTACCACTGGAATCAACTTCCATTCGGCTTCAAGAAACCTGTCAGCTCTGGAGTAGTATCATTACCTGTCACCATCGGAACAGTCCAACAGTCTGTCAACACGGAACAATTCTACCACCTGTACCACTGGAACCACCTACCATTCGGCTTCAAAACCGTCGCATTACCTGTCAGCTCCGCAACCGTCCAATCACTGCCACCATCAAAACAGTCCAACATTCTGTCAACACATAACAATTCTACCACCTGTACCACTGATACCAACTACCATTCGGCTTCGAAACAGTTTCGGAAGTGTTCATTACTATCACTATTTGGACAGTCCAACAGTCTGTCAAAATAGAACAGCTCCACTACTTTCCAGTAACCATCTGTAAATAGAACTTGTTATTGACACTGTAAATATTAATATAAACTGATAGTGTCTGATCGTTAGTTGATGACAATGTGCGTTATTTGTTTATACCGGACAGACTCCTTAAACAAAACTGAAATAGTATGCCATGCAAAATAAATATTTAGCAGAGTTTTGCAACTTCCTTTTTATATTCGCCAAGGGATTCTACGATGCCGAGTTTCCCGGGCAGTTACCATAGGTTATGACGACACTAATACATATATATAAAGACCGGCTATAGATCCATTTCTGTTTGTAGTAAGTAATGTACGATTTAACTTTTTGTCAAACATGCCAAAGTATTGAACTTTTAGTATAATTACTAGCCATACATGTTTCCGCTTTGTTCGTAAATACTATCATTGGCTGTATTCACTTTTGGTGTAATTACTTGCCTTGGATGTTGTCGCTTTGTTTGAAATTAATTGCATTAGTTGTGGTATTTTCTTTGTCTATGTATAGATATATATCTTTTGTCTAAAACGAAATTGCGAGATATAGTGGACTTAGTCCAGCCCGGATGTAAACTGGTCAAGTATTTATTTCTATGATTACCTATCTGTTTATATAATTTGTCTGTAATTATTTACCAGAGATGTTTCCACTTTGTCTTTCATATACTTAAAGCCTCGATATTTTTGCGAAGCTTAATTTTCAGACATTTATCAAGGTTTTACACGAACCTAATACTGCGTAAAAGCGAGTCATTTTGAAATTTTCGACAGCTTACCGAGTGGCGAACATTGCCAAAGAGAATCAATATTTTGATGTTTCTTGGATACGTACGTATGTCATGGTTTCCCTCTGATGTAGGCGAGGTGTCACCATGTAAAAGATATAATGCGTAACCGTTATGTTTGCCTACGTCAAAGAAGCTCTGACATTTTTATAAATATCATCAATGCAAGACCATTCATAAGATCAATGCTATAATGAAATAAAATAATAACTTTGCTTGGGTCCATTATAATGCATACAGACGAAGGCGGGTGACCCTGCTGGTAGACTATTAGCCATTTTAGTGCTTAATTAATTTCACTACCCAGTCATACTAACCAGAGATGTATTTGTTTTTACTTTCCTTACAATCTAGAGGTTTTTCCACGTTGTTCGTAATAGTGGTTTCAATAGAGGTAATACAACACGAAAGTTTCACAAGGAAGACCAGCATTATTGTCATGCATTTGATCAACCATTTACAGTCAACCATTTAATGATTAAATGCGCTGATTTCAAACAAATACGTGACAGCTTCTTTAATGTATCGTCTATACAAAGGTTCTTTTAATACAGTTTCTGTGTAATTTATAATAGACTATTTATATTCAATTGATCCTTACAGTAAGATATGATACATTGTACAACCACTTCGTTTGCTATGAGTGTATTTTTACATTCTTTACATATTTTAACCTATTTTGTTTTAGTTTGATATATTCATTTTTGTTAATGTCGAATTACACATTTTGTCGATGGGCCGTTAAACAATACAAAAACAAAACAAAACAAAAACGAACAATTCCTGTATATAGTGATACTATATGCATTGCATCACATGTACTGCTTACATTATAGGTCATACAACACCATATGAAGTAATAAACAACATTTCTGTAACCTTAATGTACACTTTATTTACAACTTATGGTATGTTCGGGTCATGCCTTGTATATAATGCTATTTATCAAGACGTTGCCTTCTTTAAATCAGAACCTTCCGGAATGTAGATGTTAATATTACCTGTGGGAAAAACAAATTATGTTTACCGGTTTGCGTATTTCCTTATTGGAAACCAGTGACATCCTTTGTTTGAGTATTCGAAATGTCATAGTACGCTATAGTGATTCTGAAGCAGATTTTTTATAGCAGGAAAATTAGGTCAATGAACAATTGTGTTGTTATTGACAATTGCTGATAGTTGTCACAAGTTCTTTTTTCCTACAGGTGTGGTATTTTACCGGAGATTTCATAGTATCATATGTAATTATAATTTCATGATTATACAAAGGTGACAAATTAAATTATTGCGGTAAATAAGGGGTTCAACGTAGTGTAAATAAAGCCTATAATATAATGAATTCTCATACGTGTTTTATCTATAATGTTTCTCACTAACACTTGTATAAAATCAGTTTATGAACACAGAACGCATGTAACCTTGACGGCTGTGTGAACCAAGCGATACTGGATACCGAATAAAGTTTACGGTCAAGTCACGATCGATAGCAAGACATCATAAATATAGGCTATGTGCCTAGCAGAACATTAATTTGACATTATTATTCTGATATGGTCGACAACAAAATGACTTTACCACTGTATTATAGTTTGGTACATTTATACTTTGGCCAAGGCAGTTGCCCCACCTACACAAATAAGGTATTGATTGGTGTAACGGCACTATCCACATTTATGTCTGTAAAGATACTAAATGGTTAATAGCTTTTTTAGGCAATGGATATAGTGACCGGGTAGACGTGACTTATCCCTTTCACCCGAGCTCCGCAAATATATGACTTAAAACAATGACCACGTATTCTTTTTAACCCGTAGCATTTGCCATTCAACATCGAAAACCCCAGTTTAACTTTTAACTGCACACAACACCGACTGACGTCATTACTACCAAACAATGTGTATACTACTTTCACTTTTAAATTTAAAGAAGGCACCACATGATTAAGTTCTTAAATTCATTCGTTAAATAAACAATACAGAAAAGAGTAATCATTCTTAAAATAAATTTGATTAATGGACAAACTCGATCTTCATATAAATTTGATTAATGGACAAACTCGTTTACGTTCTGTATTAGTGGTACTTGACTAAAAAACTAAAACCTACATTCGAAGTCATACTAAAATAATTTCTGAGAATGTATACACGCCTTTATTGGGCCACCGTCTATCTTGCACGTGCAGGGCATTTAACAGGATATATTGAATTTCCAATCAAAGTGAACTGATCTATCTTACAATCTAACTAGCCTGTACCTTTATAAAGAACCCTAGTATTATATCACGTAACATGTGCTTACACAGATAACCAACGTATGAGCCAGGTCTTTCATTTACGATCAATTGAACACAAAGTAGTATACAATATCGATGTTTAACTCATCAAACTATTACTATGTATACGTTATTTAAGGACCACTTTTCAAAACGTGGGTGTTTTGCAAAATATGTCCTGACGCTGTTCTCGTAAGGTTGACAGCGTCAACACGCTAGGACAAAATATATCACAGCTTCAACACGTGGGATCAATGTCATGAATGTGCGTAAACCCTTTAGGACAAAACTTGCACATGCACATCTGATAAACGCCCCTTCATCCTTCATGGTTGTCCTTAAGTGGTGATAAAATGAACAAATATCGGGATAAAAACTAGAAGAAGAAAATGTTACCAGTAATTACCATATATTCAATTGCATCTGTTTTTGTTTAGTAAGCAATATGACTGAACAGCCGATTAAGTCCATATATATCCCTCTTTAAGCTGACACGAGAAAGAGCCTGAACATATACAGTATTTATACATATAAATAATGTAATTATTAATAATTGAATTAATATATGTAAAATATAAATTCATTACATCAGTAATATTGTCACAATATTACCAGGCAGGCTCAATGTTTC
This sequence comes from Chlamys rubida, assembly GCA_032359455.1. NCBI lineage: Eukaryota > Metazoa > Mollusca > Bivalvia > Pectinida > Pectinidae > Chlamys > Chlamys rubida. The sequence continues at coordinate 6,331 of JAUMHH010226319.1, forward strand.
ATTGGTGAAGGGGAGATTACTTATATATTATTCAGTGATCCAGACACTCTAATTGGGTATACAATCATTTATCTATTTTGTATAAACCTTTATATTATTTTCATTATACTATGATACCTGTTCCCAACATGCACGTCGCCTGTGCCTTTTGTCCAGTCCATGTACGTCGACCGTATATTATCTCCTGAACTTGAAATCAATGACTTTACAGAAGTTTCCATATCAGCTGCTTACTTCGATCTTTACATATAAAATTACCAACCGGTACGACTTACCATTCAGTTGTACGATGAACGTGTAGATTGCGATTTTCCTGTCTTGAAGTTTCCCTTTCGTGAAAGTTGCATCTCTGCCTCCCCACATACGTTGTTTACATGTCACATTTCATTCGATATCCAAGGGCTTGCTCCGCAAAATCACAATTTCCGTGATAGATGTAGACGATTGCAATTACCGATCTTACACTTTCCCTATTTTGAAAGTTGCATCTCTGCTTCCCCACATACGGTGTTCACATGTCACAGTTGATTTGGTATTCAAGGGCTTGCTAGTAAGCTGGGAAGGTTTTTACGCATACTCAAAGCAAAAGAAAATTAACGATCGTAAAATTAATGTCGTCATGTTTATTATAGTACTCATTAGTGAGATTACAATATCTCTCAAACCGTAACTAGGTAAATGTCAAGATGGGCGATGTGGAGAGTGTGGTGTTTTTATTTTATTTCCCGTTTAAGAACATATGAAGAGCCTGATAATTTCTTAATGAACTAAAATAAACGAATCCCTTGTTACTAACGATATTTGGGTAATGGTATTGTCACATCATCAGAGCACGTGTGTAATTCAGTAAGACAATTAATGAATGTGAATACTGTGTATTACAGCATTCAAATACACAATGACAAAGTCAAAACAAACTCGAATCTTTTAATGGCCCCTCTCTAGTTAAAAGAGAGAGAGAAACAACCGATACGAATGTGTAGTCAATAGCTCAAGGAGGGCAAGGAAGACAAACAAGAGTCTTGAAGTCGGAATCAAAAATCGAAAAAATCCAATATTACAAATGACAAGATGTTAAAGTATATGGAAAAAGAAGATGAACCTAGCACAAAACATTGAAAACGAAATCATTTACATCGGAGTGTTGGTGTATCCTGTACTACCTGTGGCACGATTCATGATGTGTTATGTCAGACACAGTATGAATGTAATCAACGACCCCAACACATGGAGAGAGGCGATAGCAATGGTCGACATTGAAATTCCTCATTTAAAATCAGTACATGGTGACGACCCTACAATTACTCCGCATAAATTGAAATATCTCAGATTAAACATTAAATCCATTACTTGATTTGACCTAGAATTAACATGGTGGGTGTCATCGGTAAAGAGGAAGACACTTACCCTTAAGGATCATATAGTCTTTAAGTAAACATGTCCTTTTTTATATTTTGCCTGGTTTTATCAATGTTTGATTTTGTTGACACTTCGGGATTCTTAAACAGAAGCAAATCAACTGTTACCAGTAAACACTATCATATTTAACGGTTAATACTGAGGAAATGAAAATAAATGATCGTAAATTAAATATATTGTCTTTAAATGCTTGGTAGCGAGATTGTCATTACTGTCACACTGTAGCTGGATAATGCCAAGTTAGACCGAGTGTCTTTAATGTGTGTTTCAGAGGTTAAACGATGTACAAATATCGTTTGAATTCTCGTCATGTCTGAATGAGACTTTAAAGATCGGGACAATAAATCCCATTCAATCATAAAAACTCATATTCTTTAATGGTGTACAGGTGGTCCTGAAGGAATAGGTTAAACAATAATAGTATGTAAATTATCAGTAGGAATACAAAGTAAGGACATCATCATTTAAAATTTACGAAGCTGAACAAAGTAAACAGTTGGTATATCATATGGTCATAGTACATCTAGATCAGGGAAACGTCAGGTCAAAAAGGGGAAATCCATGTCTGACAAAACACGTCTAACAAAATCATGTCTAAAATGTCTAAAATGTCCGGAAACATATTTAGAAACACAGAAAAACGGGAAAGGTGCCTAAAACACATAATATTACAAAATAAACAATTTTGGCTCAAATCAATAATCGATGGTATTTCTGTAATTTCATGCAAAGCACGTCAGAATAAATTCTTTTAACACGGTTTCGTCCAACCTTGAGGATTACTCTAACAGCGGACTCAACCAAGTGACGTAAATCATTCGCTACAAATACGATATTAGGAATTCTAAAAAGACCATTCCACTTAATACATCAACAAGTGTCAATTAAAAATGATCTTGCTTACAATATAGTTATCTGTGTGTGTTTCTTTCATTGGTTATCCATTGTGACAATGAAATTACATGTACAATAAACTTTTCTCAATGTTAAAATGATATTGCACCTAACTTCATTTTAACAAACGATAAGTATATCTCTTTTTCCAAAATACTTCATAAAAAATGTTTTTGTATGAAAAAGACTTTTTATGTGGTTGCGAAAAAAAAAGTAAAAGTGGGGCTCGTCCGGGATTCGAACCCGGGACCTCTCGCACCCTAAGCGAGAATCATACCCCTAGACCAACGAGCCATGTATACACGTTGTTGGTTTGTTTGCTTTGTAGGAAGGCAACGTAAAGCGTCAATTTCTTTCCGGAGATTAGCCTTCTGTCCATTAGTAAAGCTGTATGATAACCTAGATAAAGTCGTGCATTTCCTTTCGTTATCAGTGAAGTTACACCACCTTAACTCCACTACCGAAAACACTGTCTGCAAACATTTCTTTTCTCCATTTCCGTATCATACAGGATAATCCAAATAGCTGCTATACATTTTTTTTCAATTAATATTTGTTTTGTTATTTAACCTATCATTTTTTAAACTTTGTACGGTTTTTCTCCATTCTCTTTTTTTTATCGTAAACTGATTATACATATCTACTTTGTAATCGAACCGGTAATTATTCACCAAAAACAGGTTTCAATAGCTTTTCAAACCCTTTTTAACGAGAAAATGGCTATTTGTTTGATAAATAATTTTTGGTATATATATATCTTATAAATACGTTTCCAACTAAAACAATGTACATTTTCCTTTTTTAAGCTCAAGTTTTAGCACAAATTTTAATGAACATGATCAGGAAGATTTTATTGGAATATTTTGTAGACGAAACCGTCGTGTCGTAGGTTAAATAATAAGCGAATATATTTACAGGCAGAAATGATCTAAATCATACGTGTTCACTAACAAATGAAAAGCCGTATATAATCACAAATAAATACATCGTTACAAATTAACTTTGAAAATGTTTTATTTCTAACAATGAAACCGGCTCGTTGGTCTAGTGGTATGATTCTCGCTTCGGGTGCGAGAGGTCCCGAGTTCGACTCCCGGACGAGCCCAAGTTTTGCGCTTTTCTTTTTGTTTGTTTATTAGTACATGTAACTTTGACTATAGTGTTGACTGAAAAAGATCACAGGTTCGGAAAAAAATACTGGGCTCGTCCGGGATTCGAACACGGGACCTCTCGCACTCAAAGCGAGAATCACACTTCTGACCAACGAGCCGTTATCATAACAGAATTAAACTTCTGCCAAATATATCCAATGACAGGTAAAAAACAAAACAAATGTTAATTGGAAAAAAACTTATTATTAAGATCCTGAACGATGCGGAAATAGAGGATAAAGTTAACAATCGTGTTTTAGTCGAGGGTGCGATAGGTCCCGGGTTCGGATCCCGAACGAGCCCCACTTTTTCTTATTTTCCTAACCATTTATAAACAAAGTCTTTTCCATAAATTCATATTTTTTATGAAATATTTGGAGGAAGAGGGCATATTATCGTTTGTTTAAAGCAGAGGAAGGTAGGTGCAATTTTATTATGTATTCAAATTGAATTAGTGTAAACATAGAGAAATGCTAATTATCATTTCATTGTTGAATAGGAGACAGCTAATGAGCAGAAGAACATACACATATAATTATATTGTTAGCATGATCACTTTTAATTGACACCTGTAGGAGACTTTGGTGGAATGTGTTTAGAAGTCTTCACTTTGTAGTTTTACTGATGAATTCAAGTCACTAGGACGTTGAATGTTATTGCACTGAATTCTTAAAGTTGGCTTAAACATTTTAGGAAGAATTCATTCTGGTATGGTTTATCTGAAATACTATTTCAAAAACATGTTATTGGTGGTAACCGAAAGATATTTCTTTTTAACGTTAGAGTTTATAGATATCTTTCCCCTTTTCCGATGTTTCTACATTCGCTTCTAGAAATGTTAGACATGGATTTTGAATTTTGAACCTTTACAACCTTTTTGTCAATGGAAAAGAAAAGTGTTATGGTGCATTATTTGTACTTTGTAAGGATATTTCAATTTTTTATTGTATACTGATCGTAAAATCGAGTTTGTCTATGATTCACATAAGGGACATATCTTACCAAAACCGGTAATCGTACACCTTGAAGAAGGCGCCGCTTAAAGTCAGCTTCAATAGCTTTTCAAATTCGTTTTGAACGAGAGAATGGGCATTTATTTGATATCTTAATAGATACGTTTCCCACTAATAGAATAGACCTGTTCACTTCTTATCAAAAACCCGATATATATTTCGTGTGAATGCATCATCTGGCAAGTAGGCAGGTTAGTGGACCATTATAACCAAGTGTATAATATGTCACATAAGATGTCGGATTGGAATCTCATATGAATCTTAATTTCAAGCAGACATTGTATTGATCAGGATCAGGATGATTTGATTGCAATATTTTGAAGACGAAATCGTCGTGTCGTAGGTTAAAATAGTAAGCGAATATATTTACAGGCAGATATGATCTAAATCACACATGTTTACTCAGAAATAAAAAGCTATCGTCACAAATAAATATATCTTTACTGATCAATGTTACATTTCTAACAATGAAACCGGCTCGTTGGTCTAGTGGAATGATTCTCGCTTCGGGTGCGAGAGGTCCCGGGTTCGACTCCCGGACGAGCCCAAGTTTTGCGCTTTTCTTTTAGCATTAACTTATTAAGGGAAAAAAGTCCATATAACTTTGATTATATTCTCCCTCATTCCAATCGTCCGCATATAAAATAATTAATTTCAATTGATAACACAAACACATAAATGGATTTTAGCTCGTTGCTCATTCACTTTTTAATCACAACTTCTTCCATCTTTCCACAAACATTATACACGCACAATCTAACCCCTTACTGACCGGCATATTTTACCTAACTTATTTGATTCATCTAAACTAAATGATAATTTCGTAATTAAGCCGTACGTGGTACTGTGTTGAGCAACGGACTCGAAAGAGCGCACTAGCACGTGCCCACACTATATATACCCTACGTCACGTGACATCCACCCCGATGACCACGTCACCGTTAGCTCATGCATATGCATACCACTGAATTTAATTTCATTTATCGTGTTGTCCAAAAAAGATAATATTTTTGAGAAAAAAAAAATACTGGGCTCGTCCGGGATTTGAACCCGGGACCTCTCGCACCCAAAGCGAGAATCATACCCCTAGACCAACGAGCCG
>JAUMHH010226330.1:0-11909 GCA_032359455.1 Chlamys rubida
ATGCTGTATACCCTGTAGAACGGTAAGTGTTCCATGTTGTATTACCTGTATAACGGTAAGTGTTCCATGTTGTATTAGATGTAGAACGGTAAGTGTTCCATGCTGTATTAGATGTAGAACGGTAAGTGTTCCATGCTGTATACCCTGTAGAACGGTAAGTGTTCCATGTTGTATTACCTGTATAACGGTAAGTGTTCCATGTTGTATTACATGTAGAACGGTAAGTGCTTTATGTTGTATTAGATGTACTGTCTTTACATGAAGCGGTCACTGACCATTCTTACCATGTTATTAAGACATACGTTAGCTGTTCGAAGATGATACATGTACAAATAAGGTAGAAAAGTTTGATGATACAAAACAGAAAAAATAAGTTAACCGCACGGAATGTCTGTCACCAAATCCCTATAGAGAACATACTAAAATAAATATCAACAGTCGCTTTTGATCAAAACTTTCTGGCTTAGCCCTTTATCAGTAATTGAATTGTCCTTAACCTTATGCCACAGCAATATTGTAAATAACTCCTTGATAAGTGCCAAGTCCGAAAGCTCGGTTTGAGAGTGACATTTGATATCAACCGGACGGAGCCAATACACAACATTGCACCTCAGACAGAGAGATCCCTAGTAATAACCCGTACTAGATTTTTCTTTCTCATCCGATCTGTCTGGTACCTTTACGTGACATTCGCGGAAATTTTACACAGCAATGTATTCATCTGCGCATTAGAGGCTCGAAATTGACAATATGCATTTTATATAATACGTTTTGTTGTCAAATGTATTGCTTTGGTTTTGTTGTATATCTGATGTTGTAGATGAAATATAAACTACACTGTGAAATACGTTGTCTACTTCGTAAGGACGGCTATATTTTTTACGCGGAAGCATTCAAATGTTACTTAAGTAGTGTAAGGGCCATATTTACTTGAGGCCCCAGACGGGATACTTGTGGTCTTCATCGAAAACGAATAGTTCTCTTCGAACTAAAAGGTGCGAGAAAAGAAACTATTTACCTGCAACTGAGAGAGATCAGGTTATTTCAACTTACGCCTCGGTTGGGATAATGCTACATAATCTTAGCCCTCCACTGACATAACCTGATCACGCTCAGTTACAGGTAAAAGATTTTATTAATCTTGACGATGGCAGAACACATAAGGTAAAATATATGTAAGTTAGTTCGACAAAACATATAAGGTGGAATAAGTTAGATATACGGAGGCAAAACAAAACAGATAGAATAAATGAGTTGGGTGGAGGCAAAACACGTCAGGCACAATTAGTTAGTTAGCTATACAGAGGCAATACATATCAGGTAGAATGCGTTAGCTGGATGACTTATTTCACCGTTATTCTTCGATATAAACAAGTAACATACAGCGCCAAATGTCGCGTTAGGGTACAAAGGTATCGGCCAACAAAAACCATCAGGAAATCTAGCTCAGGGTTGTGGGTGGGTGTTCTTGTCAAAGAGATTTGCCCTGCATATTACACTAAGTGTATGAGCGTGAAGTTCGCAGTGGTGCATTGGGACAATAGGGATGACCGCTACGTGATCTGAGTACCTCATTACCAGCCTAATCACGTTAATACACTAGCTGTTTAATCACCCTCATAATTACAGAGCACTCTGACGTGGACAGAACCAAGTAAACAACATCGGTCAATTTGGCACGTGTGATACTTGCAGTTGATTGGGGTCCCTAGGGATCATCATTGACCACGATGCACGTTTTCGACATTACGCTAATGACTTGTTTGTTTAAAGACTATTTTCCTTCTGCATTGAAAACATTTGCAAGTGGAACGTTAGTACACATGGAAAAAATTGAAATATTCGGCGATTTGAGTGAAATACAGATAGCTAACTATGACATATAACGATAATGTGTTAGTCTGGACTTCAGTAAGCAAACTGTGTCTAGTGAAAATGTACCTTTGATATACCAGTATCAGCACCATATCTGGTACGGTAATCACAAGAAATACGTAGAAAAGTTGACACATGTTTGGAAATATTATTTGTATTATTTGTATTCACCGCCCACTATACAGCCATTTCGTCAATATATAACTGACCAGTGGTAAATTGTAATAAATTTGAATGCAACAGAGGTCATTATTTTTGCAATGCCTCCGGCTTACTAGTCTTCCGCTCTACCGAATGAGCTTAAGAGAAAATCTCCCTAGCCAAGACGGTAGGAAGCGGCTAGTATAACAGGGCTAGTATAACAGGGTGACATCAAAACAAATCAATGGCTAAAGTGTTCTGAGGCATTTTTAGAGTCCAGGGAATCAGGGAAGAAGGAAAGGTGCCTTTAAAGCCTTACTGTTTCCTTATCATTACCCCGATTCTCGGTTTGAGGACGTGGTATCACTTTGTGTGACTTAGATCTGCTTGGCGGTTGTCGTCAATGAAGGAGAAACAATTTGCTCTTTCGGGACACCTGGGCCCGTATTCAAATGAAACCGTTCTGATGCTCAGGCATGTATACCGTGCTCAACCACGCTTTCTTGTAACTCGCTTAAATCATTTCAACCGACCAGAAAGTCGAATGTAAACATTGAAACCTGAATTCCGTTTTGAGTGTCTTGATTTTTCCCCCAAATCATTGACAAAATAAGATATTTTGAACAATTTATAACCAGAAGAAGAAATTGGGCTTTAGCACAAAAAACATGCTTGAGCATGGTTTCATGAAAATGGGCCCTGGATTTATACTCTCTGTACTCTCTGTAAGATGTTTGCGTGGAAAGCTTTATTTTGTTCATATCATGTCCTTGTTTTATCGATTTCAAGGAAAACTTGTTTCAAATGATACATTTGAGGAAACCAATCACAAAGATAAAGTCTGATTTTCTTGGCTGTTTGAATGGAACTGTCTGGTATACTGCAATTAATATTAAAATGATGAATTTCAATCTTAAACTAAATAGTAAGACATTAACAGAATCCCTACAGCATAAATGCATTTCTGTAATGCATTCCGTGACGTAATACACTTTAAATTAACCTATTACACATGTAAGAGGTTTCACAGTGCTATATTTCACCTACAAATTCAATTGCGAAAATAAATAACCAATCACAATTGTGAAACTCGTATCGAATGGACATCGTCGTGTACTTTTAGGCGGTAACTAGAGATCGCCACCGCTTTTAGGACGTCACATCGTTACCAAAATGTTTTCGTTCATATTAGAATAATTTCAATAAAATTGACCGCCGCATCAGAGGAGTTCCGCTACTGGCGAGACCTAGCTGTATTATTGTGCGAGGAAAACTCCCGCATATGTTGAAGTTCTGCTTCCTTTTGCAAGAATCCGTGTCGTCGTTGTAACTGATGAGACGTCAAGAGAATTTAACAGTTACATGCCGTTTCATAAACTAAAATGACAGCGAAGCAGTAGTTTGAAAGACTCCCAATTCGAGGCCGCTAGCTTATTCTTCTTTTACTGACTCCCTTGGGGTTCTGTTTTATTAACATTGATTTTGTACATAGAGGAATTAATCAACACACTTTCTAAACAGATACGACATATAATCAACCTGGCACGCGCGGTGTTGTATAAAACGTCATCAGGTGCACCAAGGGTTCCTGCATGTCGTCACACTAGGCGGGGTTTAGTCTTCACTAGACCGACAGCCAACAGGAAACAAAATATGTTAATCCGAGCTACTTTCACTACAAGAAAAGTGAATTGTCTCATTTACTTACAATTGCTATCCTGATACAGTAACAGCCGACTATAGACAGCTTGGCAGACGGTTATTCGGACTAAACAAAGATGGCGGCGATCTTAACTTGTCATTTGGTCGCTATGGTAATTAAAACGTTTAGTAAAAATGTTATCTAACAAAGAGCTTTTGTATTGTTTTTTTTTTAATATCTAAACAATAGATTCTAATAAACATAAAGATATTTTTTGTGGACACGAACCGACAACACTTTTCGGTCAATGTTTGGCAACTAAAAACTGAGTTAAGTGGAGTAAAAGTTAACATTTCTGTATGCATGCCTTACGTTGCCGTGTTTAGAGCTAGGCGCCAGCACGCACGTATGTTTGTGCCCTGACCATTATTTATCGGTCATTTGTCCGGCTACCTTAAGGGAGGGTCATTAGTCCAACAGAGTCAAAGGGTCAAGGTATGGGAGCGACGAAGGCCGAGACAAGTCGTACCTTGTGTGGTGTGGGAGCGACGAAGGCCGAGACGAAGGCCGTTGACAAGTCCTACCTTGTTTGGTGTGGGAGCGACGAAAGCCGAGACAAGTCGTACCTTGTGTAAGCTGGAATTTCCTGTACATACAATAAAATAACGACTGCAAATTTTTACATAAGTAACTGCACTCCACAATAAAGCAATCTGACTGCAAACCTACATTTTTTCGACAATAAAGTGAATCGACTACGGACCTATCTCTTCATAAAAAAAGGACACTTAGTGGTTGCAGGCGAATTATATGATTATTTAAAAAAAATTGTATATAATTATTGGAATAACTTCATTCTACCAATTCTTTATTATATTCAACCTTTTACGGTTTAAAAAACATTTTGTGTAAGCAATGACAAAAACTTAAACATGGGCTTGCAAAGGGTGGACCGGTACGTTTGTATTATTAGGAAGAATCATCGCCGATCACAGTGTCTGGAGGAATCAAAGAACGGAATACGGAACGGTATTACAGTGTGCGAAATGTTACCTATATTTTGTACAAATTTTAATAATAAACACTATAATATGTAATAAGGCAAGACATTTGCTCACACTTTCAGTATTTTTAATGAGCCAGAGTAGCACGCTAGGTCAGTTTGGCTTGGTCAAAGCATCGGTATATACAAAATGTTTTTTTTTTATATCGAATAAAATTTACTTGCAATTAACATATTGTATATTTAGCTTGTTATAATAACACAATAATATATAGAATACTGCGTCATTCATAATATACGGAAGAGCATCAGGGCCACGAAGAAAAAATATATGTTTTTTCCGTGTTTGTCACTCTAAATTTGGACTTAATAACTCAAAATTACAAGAGAATTACTCGAAATTTTGGCTTAATAAGTTGAGTTATTATCTTGAAATTTCGAGGTAGTAAGTCGAATTTCGAGGAACTAACACGAAAAAAACGAAAAACAAATGTCTACATGGCTTTCATGCTCTTCCATATATGCTAATGATCTATTCATGCTACAGACCCTCTAGCACTTAGTATTGCGCACGCGCTATCACGTACGTGCACTTAACGGGTCTGCGGGTCAGTCCAGCACCGTACCGAAAATAGGTATCTGGTCAGCTGCACTTGTAACAAATGTTTATTTTGATTGGTCATTAAGGTAAAAGGTTAGTAATAATACGACCTCAGCTGAAACGTGTACACAATTATTTCTAAATATATAACCACCAACATTATCATTTGGCGCCGAGCCTTATAATAAAGACCGTTTCAGAATTCCTTCGCGTGATTTTATTTGCTGCCAGGTATATTTTTGTTGGTCTTTCCTCACTTTGGTCAATTTGAAGACCACATTTATCGACCCTCAAAGCAAAGCTTGTTTCGTTGATGGACAATAAAGTATATTCTAATGATGCTCCATTTCGGTTCCAAAGACACACAGGTATTTTTAGATTTATTACCACCATAAAAATCTTTGCCGTATTTTTCTTTAAAAAAAAAGAAATATATTTCTTGTTTGGTATAACGAGTCTTCAAATTAGCATTGACAGAGGGTAACACAAAGGAAGTCAAGTTCGATCAGACTTGACGATTGTACCATAGTTCTCACTTAAAAACGAACCGATTTTCTCTGACAGCATTAATACTTTACAAGGACTCCCGCCGGATTCGAGCTGTCTGTATATGTTTCGGCGTGTCAGATACAAACAAATCTGGTTAATACTACTTAATACGCTCCTGTCGCGCACCATTCAAGGCCGCGCAGTCTGTGTGGCAGATATAGGGCGAGTTCGATTACATATGAATGACGACTTCTGAACTGTAGGCAATGCACGGGCAGTCTAACATGATATTACAGCGTTGTCGTTTTAGATGTGGGGCACCATGCATTCTCTGATACATTAAGCCTGCTTTATAAGTAACACTGTGTACATCTATCCTACATGTAGTATGTTACAGAGTAAGCGGGGTTATCGAACGCACCTCGCATGACCTACTTTCGCTGTTGCCCTCTGGTGAGTGATAGTACGGATTAGTGCATTTCCAATGTTATTGGCTGCTTGGGCTAATATGTTGCGTTGTACCTCCTGCCAAATTTGCGAATTCGTTCAGGAGTACAATATTAAGGATTTGGTGAGCTCGACCCCTGTTTCGTTAGAGTGTAACGTAGGATCAACATTGATCATTCTCACAGCCATTACTTATAAAGACAACATCTGAAAGGCTATACGCGAGTTCCCAATTGCTCCTCATATTAGCTCTGTACATAAAAACGCCAGCTTTCACGACTGTTTTAAGGTCACCATCCAAAAAAACGAAACTTGTCAGTTTTGTGACATTCGTATATAAAATGTCAAAACGCCAGAACAAAAAATATACCTCACAGCTAAACAATGTTTTGACCACAATTGTAAATGAGTTTTCTCAATACTAGTAGAGAATAGGAGAAAAAACATCGAAAAATTCCAATTGTTTAGCAATTGGTAATAAAACATTTTTAATCTTGACGTACAGCAGATACATACAGCTTGTTTCGTTTAGTTTTGGCGTTCGAAAAAACAAATAACCATTTTAGATTGACCAAAGGTATAAGACAAGATGAAGAATCGTGTAGTGTTAATCTCTCATTACTCAGCATAAATATGATTCCTTCAATGTTTTAAGCAAGTCCCGTTAATTTTCAAAGTATCTTTAATATGCGTTCAATATAGTTTGTAAATAGGTACATTTGTAAATTTAAAGTCGTATTTGAGAACATTCAGCACATTATGCTATTGTAACAATGTACGTGCTGGAAAATCGATCGATTTCCAGTGAAGGTGATTTATCTTGTCAGAATACGTTTAATGTAGAAATAAATTTTGTAACAAGATTTTTACCTGCCTTGTCCACCCCTGAAAACACATTTGAACTCTTCCAATTCAAAGGTTGGAAAAGTTCATTACGAAATTTTAGGGGTGACTGAGTTAACTTCGTTTGTCAACTCCTATCTTGTAGCCAGCGTCTCGTTGTCGGTGTGTCAATAACAAGGACCTGATGTGACATATGATATGACAATGGGATCATTGACAAAATAAATAAATCAAATTGACAACAAGTATCAAAACCGTCAGCAGCAATGTACAGAGAGCTGCAAAGACGTCAATGCTCGAAATGAAAGGTTTAGGTTTTTATTGATACGGTTTTGACAATCTGACTAACAGAGGAAGAGCAATTTGATGCACAAGGCACAGACAACGAGTACAACCTTGAATTGTGTTAAAGCTGTTTCATATCATTAACAATGTATTACTCATTCTGCCAATAAGGAGGGCTTTTTAAAGACACGTGGAATTTGGTACAAGCTCTTAAACGAAGGTCAAAAGAATCAATTTCTTAGCTTAAACTGTATTTTGATCTCCAAAATACATGAATCAAACTATAGCATTAACAACCTACTGTGGTTATTAACCGAGCGCAAGTTTTAATATGGAACTTCACAAATACCTTAACCCTTTCACCCCTATGTAACTTTAGTAAACTCTTCCCTGAAAAGATCAGGATGAGTCCATTATGGTCTACAGTGGTGAAAGGGTTAACTCTAAATATTATTCGCTTTGATTAAACACTTTCGTATGTCTTGTATTAGATATAACATTTTTGAAATGCGTAGATACTTTAGATCTGATATGCTCTGGTCCTGTTTTTTAATTGTCCCGTTTTTTTCAGATTCATGGCGATACTGTTCCCACTGAGAGCTCGCTACATTTGTACCATGCGCCACGCCCGGGTCGTCATCCTCTGTATCTGGCTACAGGCCCTGGTCATGGCTGTCCCTGTAGTGTTCGGCCAGGTAGGTTCCTCACTTCGGCATGTGCCACTTTTACACATATCAATCTTCAAACACTCAGATCATTTGTTAATTACACAAACCTTACTAACATAAGTAACTCCTTAAATACACATCTCAATCACAGCAAGAAGTTCACAGAAACACGAATCTAACTTCCACAATTCAATTTTCACTCAAACATATACCTCTTACAGGAGTCATGTCCCTGTAACAAACAGGTTAATCACTCGAGTCAATCCTTACTAACACGACCTTTACTCACATGAGTTAATCTAACACACATCTTATTTGAATGTGTCATTCAACACTCATCTTTATCCCACACCAGCACGCATCTGACTCACTTGAGTCAATCATCACTAACACACGTCTGACTCACTCGAGTCAATCATCGCTTACACACATCTGACTCACTCGAGTCAATCATCACTAACACACGTCTGACTCACTTGAGTCAATCCTCACTAACACACGTCTGACTCACTCGAGTCAATCCTCACTAACAAACGTCTGACTCACTCGAGTCAATCCTCACTAACACACGTCTGACTCACTCGGGTCAATCCTCATGACTTAGATGGGTTAATCAACACAACTGACTCACTCGAGTCAATCCTCATTAACACGCATTTGACTCAATCTTGCTTGCATGTACACATTTCACACACAATGCCTACGGCATATTTACGAGCTTGCACTCAATTGAATTACGCACTGCCTGGAGTTACACACATCATTGACTCAAACCAGTCACGCGTACTGTACTGGTCTTCACTCCTCACTCACAACGACAAGTTATCACTCGCTACGTTTAATTCTCTTTAGATACATGGAGCCGTGTATTGCGTTAGGACGGCTACTTTTCATTTTCCGATGGGAATACAGATAGGATATATAGACTTTTTACTTAGGTCCATGTAAGTTCATCCTTACACAGACATTGTATTATCGTTGTATATCTTTGTGGAATTGCTCCGAGACGTCTTGTATTTCTTCGTTATTCTTCACAGAAAGTGTCGTAAGCGTCACATTACATGGTTTATGGTGAAATCACATTGTTTGTCGGCAGTATAACACAAGTGCCTTTCGGCTTTGAAATTTGACCGCAAATTTTAGATTGCTTTTAGATATTTTCCAGACAGTTTGGTATAACGTTTATCTGCTATACGACAATTGGATTTTAAAACTGTAAGTAACACAACTTTCATCGGTATCATGTTGGAAAGTTTCCGGAAATTATACACTAACTCAAATAAGATTTGCTTTCAAGAACCAATGAGTTTCAATATAATGTTTGAGTAGTCTGTTTAAAGATCAATATCGCTGTTGTCTAATTTCACATTTAAAAGGAAGAATAAAAAGCACTTAAGCATGCGATATACAGTTGAATAGATACGCAGACGAAACCGTATAAGAATAAGACCAATAATAGAAAAGTTCTAATTGCAGATATTTGTTTCATATTTCAATCGAATATCTGTGTTGGTGAGCAGAGTTATAGTGCCAGATATTGAAGGTTTTCGCTTATATCAGTTTTAGGAGGCAATGTCTGAACGGTCACAATGCTGAAATTAATGACAAACTTGACGATACGGTCAATTCAATGTTAATTCAAATTTCCTCGCCAAATCTGTCTCACATTTTCTTTAATGTATACGATGTATCAAATAAGCGGACAAAAATATAATCATGTAGAAGCACCTCAAGAGGCGACTAGACGCTTACAGCGGTGTCATCTGCAATGAACCAATGAACCAATGTGGACAAATCAATTTAAATTCGGGAAATGGGTTAAGTGTATCGTCACATTAATCATACTCTCATACTTCTTTACAGAAGCACACGATGGTTGGTTCGACCCGGAAAGCCTACTGGTGCCGAATAGATTTCGTGCAGCCCTTACATCACCAGGCGTACGAGCTTTACATGCTCGTCATCATTTTCATCATCCCAGTCGGCGTGATGGCCTTTACTTACACGTGGATATGTGTGGAGATTTGGTACGTCGTGTCCAAGCGGGCGGTCATGCGCTCCGGCAGGTATGTCATCATATTCACAAACTCATTCATAGCTGTGTAACCAATCAGAACACATATAACATTAAACAATAAATATATACAGTGTATGTATATAGCCAATCAAAATGCATGTATCATTGAACAAAATATGTATGTATAGCCAATCAACATACATGTAACATGGAACAATACATATATCGGTACAACAAATCAGAATACGTGAAACACTGAACAGTACAGTAAAATGTCTGTACAACAAATCAGAATACGTGAAACACTGAACAGTACAGTAAAATGTCTGCACAACCAACCAGGGAAAATCCCCCAGGTCTTACAATGGAAGTGAATGACGTTTTTTTGTCTGGAAGGAGACGGGAAAAGCCATGCATTTGTATACTTGTCAGACACTAACAAACAGAAGCTGTTTTAAATGCTCATCAGATGTTGTTAGTCACAAATCTGAATATTAAATACAATAATTTTAACCATAATAATTTCCTTCATGCTCTTAATGATTATTCCAAAGAGGAGACAAGTGAGATACAGTGTTATCATAATTAGTTTATCATATCTATCACAAATATTTCGATTTCTTCCCACGTGGGACTTAAGGAACTATACATGCCGTACCAAGCGTTGTCTGGTTCATTTGCTTGTGAGATTTATCAGATTAACATTGCCTTGCCGACGTGTATGAATTTTTGTCTTATTCTTACTCCGGTTAGAATCAATTCGCCGTAACAATAGAAAAATGTGGTTTTTTTTTTTTTAATTAGAAATATTGACACTGTAACGTACATACATATTATATGCTTTTGTAAAAAGAAAAACGAAAGGGCCCACTTGCATTCAGAATCATTCCATGATCTATTCCGGACAAGGCTGATGGTATATGGCTACATTCAAACATCTGGTCGACGAAATGAGTTTTCAAGACAAATTTTGAGAACAAACTCACTTAATTACCTCTTAAAATCGTTTAAAGCAAGTTTATTCCATCCAAGAACGAAAGGTGAGTTGTCTTCCAATAATCTTGAGTTGTCTACATGGTACATTAAAATGCGAGTGCAGTCTCCTTCATAAGTGTATAAGGTCATTTCTCCAACTCTCACAAACGCAGACTGGAAAAGTATTCTCTGTAGTGACGTCACATCTCCTGATGCGACCCGAATCCCAATATAACACTTGAGCTTTCGAGAAACAATTTCTGTTCTTGACAACTACAAACAACGAATATCTCCATTTTTTAATATACAAAGAATCAAGACCCTATAGATAATCAATGTGTTCATTTGTAAATGATGTTTATACGTTTTAAAATTTAAACGACCTCCTGTTGTAATCACCTTGACGTTGCTTTGTCAGCGACAGGTCATTTATAATTGAAGACGGTTTACATTATACTGTGGTTTGAAGTATGATAGGTTTGTTGGTTGAAGCATACCCGGAAGGTAAATACTAATTCCGGAGAGTAAACACTTATTCCGGGGGTAAATACTAATATCAAGGGTGTTTTAACGTCAAACATAACAGGTCTATATAGAGCTAAGGAATAATTATGTAATGTTCTATCAATAAATACTTTACTGCCGCTGCTATAGACTTGAAGGTCACGCGCGAGTCTTTACAGACGGCAAACCGTGGAATAATTCCCAAGATATATTTATGTTTAAATCATTGGCATACAAATCGTTCCTCAATAGATGGTTTAATGTTGAGCATGATCAAATAGGACTAGGCTGGGAAAGTGTTCACACAGAAGCTATCTGACTTGATGTCTAGTTATTTGTTTGTTTGGTTTAACGTCCTATTAACAGCTAAGGTCATTTAAGGACGGCCTCCCCTGTGTGCAAGATGCATGCGTGTAGTG
>JAUMHH010226341.1:0-11908 GCA_032359455.1 Chlamys rubida
ATAGTTACAGGGGTTAGGGCAGTATTGTATGTGTATTAAGATAGTTACAGGGGTTAGGGCAGTATTGTATGTGTATTAAGATAGTTACAGGGGTTAGGGCAGTATTGTATGTGTATTAAGATAGTTACAGGGGTTAGGGCAGTATTGTATGTGTATTAAGATAGTTACAGGGGTTAGGGCAGTATTGTATGTGTATTTATCTTTAACGTATCACAGACACCTTCATGTCAATCTAGTTCTGTCCTTTTTCTGTAGCCTTCTAGCTATCAGGGGTCAAATAGCATTTCCATTTCTATCATCAACAGCAACCTTAAAACCTAACTTTACCCTCACAATTCAACTTGTTCTCAAAAATCCTCCTCCTCATCCGTCACTAAAGCTTTGATGACGTGATGGGGATTCTCCGCTATTTAAAAATAATTCGAGTAAAATAACCTATAAGTACGGCAGGCCTTTGAACATTGGACCTATTTTGTACGCTGTAGTTATTACTAAAACCCTACCCTTTGTTACATATTCAAGTTTTTTAATAACTTTATAAATTTATAATATATATATAGTGAAAAGGAGCATCAAATTCTTAAACTAAAGTACTGTACTTCTTCAAATGCATCAGTCAGTATATAAACTGTTTCAATCTGCATGTAAAATGTTCCAAATTGCAAAGAAATTATTAAAAATCTTCATGAAAATTAATTTTTGTATGTGATCAATTTTCTTCCTCATGAGTAATACATAGTCTTATAAACAAATTCTTAGAAAAAAGAGTACACTATAATTATGATGTTGTGAAACTAATATAGAAATAATTTTCCCCATAACTGATCACATGTAGCATATTACTTTATCATTTCTCAATTATAAAATTTTCAGGCTCTGCAGGTATGTCACGATATTAGATTTGGATTTTAACATTTCCGCGATTGTTTGAACTTTTTTGAGTTTTGTTGTGTTGTCATGACGATATATTAATTACAGGATCTATGCCAGAACGAGGCTCCCAACAACACGCCTTCTTACACCGAGCAGGTCTGCCCGAGACAATCTTATAGTTCTCTTAACACCGAGCTTTAATTCTAATAAATGTTCATCAAAGATAACTCGTTCACCCCTGAAAACACATTTAAACTCTTCCAATTCAAAGATTGGAATAGTCCATTATGAAATTTCAGGGGTGAATGAGTAAATTTAAGAACCAGCAATATCCCGGATAGGCCAGATAGTTGTTGATTAGTCACTGATATGCCCGGTTTTAAAATTAACGTTTTATGACAATTTTTGCAGCGTGGGATATTGTGCGGTCCAAACTTTTACCATCAGGTATCTGGTTTGTCTGGTTAAGACAGCAAACATTAAAAAAAAAAAATTAATAATTATTAGCAATTATATATGACAACATAATAAAGTAAATAACATAAAACAACACAACCAGTACAATATCATATAATGCATGTCACTGAAATTTGTTTACTAGAAAACAACTTACTACTTATAATATTTCTTACACTCTAAAAATTAAAAATATTAAAATTATGTTTGAAATAACATTATAAATAATTAAAAGAAATATTGAATTAATCACATCATAAATATAATTCAAAGCTTACTGAGAAATTCTGAATCTCATTTCATTTAGACAACACAACACATGAAGTTATAATGTACCGGTAAATATAGGTCCTGTTGATGAAATCACGAACAATTCAAATGATAAGTCAGTGTATACTGTAGGTTCCTGTATCAATGTCTACCCAAAGATGTATCCTGTAGGTTCTCGTATCAAAGTCTACCCAAAGATGTTTCGGCTAGAGTGTCTATCGTTATTGCCGGGGGTAGATGTAAAAAAAGATTAGGTAAAATTGTCTTTAGATAGTGAGTCTGAAAACATAGCATTCCTTGTTTTCAGCTTCTCTCCTCTTCGCCTCTGAATCTGCCTTCAATCATCATTGTAAACTGACGTCATTTACCCTTTCACCACTGTAGACCATAATGGACTCATCCAGATCAAAGCATGTTGGTAGAGTTTACTAAAGTTACATAGGGGTGAAAGGGTTAAGAATAGAAAAGCTCCTCTATTCTTGTCAGTGATGTTTTACCAATAATACTATAATGTGTGTTTATTAAACAAATTTTATAACTACAAATCGGGTTCCAAGTTATGTAAGATTAGCTTCTTTGGAAGTGCATTGTACAAATCTTATTGTAAGCAAGTTCAGTCTAGGGGAGACAACTTCAATTTGACAGCCAATGCAAGCTGTTAATTTGATTTCTTTCTTAGAAAAAGAACACATTTGTGCATGTGATTTATTTTGTTTTCATTTTTTATAAAAAAGTATTTTCTGTCTGGTTTTAATGATGTGTAAATAAACATATATACAAACATTTCTTTAAAGAAAAAAAAAATTAGTATTTGATGTAAAAAAAAATGCTTTTTTCAAAAAATAATTACAAGAAAAATGTCTATTTCAAATTTAAAAGTCAAAGTGTTGACCTAAAGCCAAACCCTTTACATACTGAGGTGTATAGACTAGTAATTTCTTCAGCTATGATGGACATTGCATGCATTTTCTCTGAAATTTCATTAACTTTAGTTAGAGATATAACTGATAGCTTCTCATAGTTAGTGTCTCGTTAAAATTAATTGATGTAATTACCACTTTCCTTTAACACCACCTTCATCATTCCGTGATAATTAACCCTTTCACCACTGTAGACCATAATGGACTCATCCAGAGCAATGCATGGTAGAGTCTACTAAAGTTACATAGGGGTGAATTTAAGGGTTAAGACTGACTGATCAGATCTAATACACAATCTACAACACTATTACCTCCTAATTATTTTATACCTGTAATATGTTTTCACAAGTTTCTTTCAGCATATTGCCTCGATGTTTTTAAGATTGATCAGTGTGTTTGTTTTTTATTAGTAAATACAGGTTTTTATTATTTAAATTATTGAAGTGTGTAGTACAGAATTGTTATATTCAATGTGACACCTTACAATTGTTCGTCATTTAAGTTTGATGATGTTAAAATAGGTTCCTTCATATTGTCATTGTCTTCTCAAAACTCTACAGAGGGACTATCATATCATTTTCATTTTCACCTCTGAGAAAAATTGTCCTGACCAAAAAGGACTCAATTATGATCAAATGGGTGACTTTAACCCTTTCACCACTGTAGACCATATTGGACTCACCCAGATCAATGCATGGTAGAGTCTACTAAAGTTACTTAGGGGTGAAAGGGTTAAGATACTTTATATCTTTCTAACTTTCCAGGGAAATAATTGAGATTTACAATTTTCCACTTCAGATTTATTCGTTGTGATCTAATTGTTGTGTGAAAAATATTCAGTCAATTATGTAAAATTATATTATTGATAATCCATTGACTGTTTTAGTATGTTAGGAGTCATTAATTATAGATTAATGCCCATTGACTAAGGAGTCAATCATTATAATTAATGGTCATTTACGGGACTCAAACAAGTTCATGTCCCTTGACTATGTAACAAACAAGATGAATAATTAACAGTTGAGAATTAGTATTCACGCTTATTAATATTTCATGAATATTCAGCACTGATTAATAATTCATGAATATTCAACACTGATTAATATTCATGCCTCATTCTCATCTGGTCTTGTAACTCATTTCTCCCCACTACAGACAAAGGATCTAGTGTCGGGGGGAGGAGCTCTGGAGGTAAGTCATCAGCCTCTCATTTACATAGTCTTATTTCCTATGAATATGTATGTTACCTTATTTACATAATCAGTCTATTTCCTATGAATATGTATGTTACCTTATTTACATAATGTACATAGTCACTCCCTGTTTCTACTGATGTCCTAGTTTATCTGTTGAATATGTATGATAATCATGCTACCTTATTTACATAACCTCTTTACTAGTCTTTTTGACACACAACTCCTGGTGAATTTGTTTCATATAAGGTTTAATTGTTCAATATTTAATTTTAATTGTAGCTATTCCTTTTAAAAAAATAAAATAATAAAAGTATTTATTGTCATCTCTCCCATTCTAGGTTATTACCTTTGCACCAGGATTTCTATTCTTGGAAAATTCAACTTTTTGTTAAATTTGTTAATTCTCTTTGAATTTTTCTTTAAATTGAAATTAAGAAGTGTTTATGTTGAAATAATTATTTATATTCTAGCATTTAACAATTTGTAAAAAATGTTGACTAAAATTTTTGATTTTAAAATGTTTTGTTGATATAGTTGACAAGAAAAAAATTCATTAAAAATGTATAATTGTGTGTGTTAGGCTCCGAGGTAGTAGCCACTTATAGTCCTAAATCTCAATCCTAATGTAGCATCTCTTAACTTAATTCCTTCTCTCGGTGGCAATTAATCTATTAGACAAGTGAGATAACACGTTTGTGGTCTAATTTAACTGTAAGCCCCTTCACACAATATAAACCGTAACTCAGACACAGTTGGGAGTTGTCCAAGTCTGTAGAGTCCTAAGAGTTTGGTGGTATGGACAGTAGTGGTATGTACATGTGTGTGTTCAAGATCCCACACAAACAGTTTAGAGAAACACAAAAATATTGGAATCCTGATGTCAAGTTAAGGAGTCACATGAGTGCTCTGATTTTTTTATCTCCAATGAAGAAGAGTTCCAATGATTTTTATCTCCAATGAAGAAGAGTTTCAATTTGTCAGGCATTTACTATGACTCTCAAAGTGTAGGGGGAACAGTATATAAAGGCCTGATTTCAGCTTTGATCTTGAACCACACCATGTTTAATTGGTGTCAGCTAAAACTAATCCTGGACAGGTTGTGATTAGTTTTCATCGTCGTCATCATCATCATCATCATCATCATCATCATCATCATCATCATCGTCGTCGTCATTGTCGTCATCATCATCAAATCGTCGTTATCATCATCAATTCATTATCATCAAGTTTGGAAAAAAATTTCATTGGTTACTGTTATCTAATTTCACATCATATTTACAACAACTGTATATTATAGCCATATGTGTAATCTATAAATGGGTTATCTCCCCTCCCTCCCCCTCCCTACACACACACAAACCCTTAACTTAGCACTTTTGTCACAATCATTCTATTTATTTTAGCTTATTACTATCACTTGGTTAGCTCCCCTTTCACTTGGTTAGCTCCCTTTACCATGGCACTTTATTGTCCCAGTTATTCTATATAATTTGTATATTACGATAAGTTATCTCCCCTGACATAAGTGTCACTTTAATTCTCTATATATACATATACATGCATAATTTGTCAATGTGGGAGTGAATTGAGTTATCCCCCTTATCTAGGCTTTTTCTCACTATATATCCATTTCCTTTTATCTCTGCACAGCGGCGCTGCGATTTGTCACTTCACTCACTGGTAAAATTGCATATTTTCCCAGTTGTCTCCCTTGCATAATCTCGTTTTGGTCCTGGTCCAGCGTATTTGTTGTCGTATTATATATATATATATTGATATTCAGCATAATCCTGTACCATGTTATAATTTGAATGTAACTCAAATAAACATGAAAAAAGCGAATATTTAAATATTTAACTAGAATTTGTGAAATAGTAGAGAGTTCACAAAGGTTATAACTAAGAGATATCGTCCAAACTAAAATTTTAAAATTTTGTACTGATTTGGTGTTAGTTTAAATATGTTTGCCGGTTTTATTTCTGTAAGGAAATCGATCAATCTGATTATAGTCTGAACTATTCGGTTACCAAAATAAATATTGGAATAAGTTATAAATGATAAACAAAATGTAAGCTTTCCACTGGAGAATTTTTGTTGCCGATTGTATCTTTGAATACAGTGAAATGGTAGGGTTTTGGTTAATAAAGTTTACGTGGCTTGACTCACGCTCTGATATTAGGCTTTTGGTAGACAAAAGCAAACGAAGCACAAAACACATACAAAAAAATAGAAAATAAATAAACCACTTATACGTGAAGATGGTTCCAAATTAAAATGATTTTGAAGAATTTCGTTTACTGTGGAATAAAGATGGGTATTGATCCTGGCCCCGAAATCATGAAACGATCTCAAGCCTAAAATTATCTTAAATTTCGACTAAACCACTCACAAATACATGTATATATAGGTAATGTCATGAAAGGTGACGTAATACGTGATTGGCTAAGCAAACACTTAACCCTTTTAACACTGTAGACCATAATGGACTCATCCATATCAATGCATAGTAGAGTCTACTTAAGTTACATAGGGGTGAAAGGGTTAAGTCTAAGATTGTTTCATGATCTCTAGGCCTGGAGATTGATTACGATATATAAACATATTCCACAGTCCCACGTGTTGTATGTTGTTCTCCGTCTTATTTTGTTGTGGTCCGTTTTAGGTAGCCATTGTTTTCTGTATTAGTAGATAAATAGTTGGGGGGTATCAAGTTGTTCATGCAAAGTCTAGTTTGCTTAATTTTACAACCAAACCCTGATTATAGCTATGAGTCTCTGAGATGGTAATCTTCCATTTAATTTATTTTAAATAAATACTTTTAATTACTGTAAAAATGTAACTGAATGTAAATTTAGACCCCCATCAAATTAAATATGTTATCACTTTTGGCAGTACATGTATTATGAAGGTGCATTTATCAGAATATATCCTGGGGGGCATTTCAAAGATTCCTGGTTGTTAAAAGTTGAATACATGGAAAAGAAACAATTCTGGGGTCTCATATAGACCTGTAGAATGTCAGACTTATAAATCATTCAGCTTATTAAAATGTTGGATTTATAAAATGCGGGCCTCTGAAGTAGGATCTAAACATTTCAAGTATAGGCAAGACATTTCTTGAATGATTGTATTCAGTTTCATAGTATTACTGTATCATATATGGGCTGACCTGTAGAAATCAATGGTCGAGTATTTAGACGGAGCTATAGAGGATAGTGTTGGTGTTTTGAAGGGTTTGAGCGTGATATCAGTAGACTGATCGAGCCCATGGCACTGGGGATGCGTATGTTTAGGCTGGGTGAGTCAAGAACTGTATAGACTTTATCGTCATAGTAATTAGGAATTTTTGATATGCAATATGCATGTTTGTTTTTTTATCAATTGAAAAAAAACATAATATTGAAGTATATTTATCTTATTTCATCTTTGAAAACACTTGTAAATTGTAAAATTTTGAGATACAGTGTACTCAGATCAACAAGCAAAAAATACAGTAATTTAAAAATCAGAATATGTATTATTAACAGGTAATTTAATACAAATAAATAATAAAGTTTTGCTACATTTAAATTATAAAATTATTTTAACCATGTTTTATTTTGCTGGAAACATTTTGAAAAGAATGAAATTACATGTTTAAAGAATTATGAAAATCATACAGACAAATTAATTTAGTATTTGTTTTTCTTTTTAAGTAATTAGTGTTGATTGATAGCATGTGGTTTTGGGTACGGTTATTCTGGGCACGACTTTTATCGTTACAGATATTGTAGAGTGTTCAGGATGAGCCATCAGTTTATTTTGTATATAGTTCTCATAATTTGAATTTGTAAATCACTGTAAATGAAGTATAATGTGGGGAAACAATATATAGATGTGTGTCTCATATAGTTACAGTACTATAAATCATTTTATTTTTTTGTAAGACATAATTTTGGGAAGAAGTTCTGTGAACATTCATTTACTAATTTCAAAGATTGTAACTTACTATCGATATTGAAATAGTCTCCTCGCCATCAAGAATTCAAATATTATAGTGGGCAAAACCTACAGGTATAGTCTGTGGAATAAAGTGACACAAACTCCTAGGTATGTTTTTCAAAGAACACAACTTTTTGTTGCATTGAGCAATGCTTTTTATTTAATTTATATAGATAATAACGACATATTCCATATCCTGACAGTGTTCTTACGTTCAGTTTTATTGAAGATCTCGGTGAGCTATTTATTGAGACTTGATGTAACAAGTTGTGAAGTTTTATAGTGCCCTTTAATTACACTATGTTGTTGGTTTAGGTAAATATCTAGCCGTTAAAAAGTTGTTTCTGTATGTTGTTATGCTTCTTAGAAACATCAGATGCATAAATTATTATCCTGTAGATAGCCTAAAGAATAGTTTTTTGTCATCAAAAAGTTATCTAAAAATTGTATACATGATCGAATATGAAAATTTCATATGTAATAAAATATGAATTTTGTTTTTACACGTAACAAAATATGATTTCTTTTTATAAATATCGAAATGAAAAAAAAATGTGAATGGAAGATATAGACATGTTTCTATGAAAACAATTTCATACTATCGTTTAAATTGGCAACCATTTTCTCAAACTTAATCTGTTTTCAAATATGGCTAACTTAAACTGACAACAAAATTGTCTTGAAATTTTTTCCAACAACTTATATTTAACTTGTCCAAGTCTTTTTATGCGTTAATGTATTTGTATGATTATAAGTAAAACCTGTCTAAACTGACCATCTTTGAGACACAGGAATGTCCTATTACACAAGTTCTAATATATTTGATAGTATCACCTTGCTGAATGTCTAACTATACCTGTTGTCAGGTAACTGATTCTTGAGGGATCTGTGGCTCCTGAGTTTCATAAATGCTTCTAATAGCTTAACCCTTTCACCCCTAGGTAGCTTTAGTGGACTCTGCCATGCATTTATTGGGATGAGTCCATTATGGTCTACAGTGGTGGAAGGGTTAAAGTGAGATTTTTCTTTCGTTATACTTTCATCACTGCAAGGGAATTAACTTACCGTATTTGACCACAAATAAGCCCCCTCTTTAAGTTAATGATCTTTGTTAGAGGTTTGGTAGCTGAAGTCAGTTTAGACAGGTGACCACAGGTATAAAGTATTTGACTGATGTGTATTTCTCTCCCCCGGTCACTACCAGAGACCACCAACAAAGGTAAACAATGCCATGTTGTGACACAAACACTTCGTTGTTGACAATTTTATTTGCAAATCCCAGTTTTATTTTTTTACTTTCTCCAAAGTTTCACACGAACATTTTGCTTTTTGATGTATCAACAGATTTTACTTCATGTTCATGCACACTACAAAGATTTGATTTTCTGAACAGAAAGAATTGACAGAGTTAATGCCCTTGGTAATCTTGGCAATCTGGGAAAATTACAATGAATTATGCAAAACCCTCAAAAGTCGCAAAAACAATAGTCAAAACAGACTCAAACATCCCTGTACATTATCATGCTGTTTTAAAGGTATGACCAGAAAAAAGAATAATGGCACTATTACTACCAGAACATAGGTGAACAGTTTGTGTGAGAAGAAAATGCAATCGAATTATTAATTTTAAGTAGATAATTAACAGCAATATTGAATAATTCTCAAATTAATTCCTTTAAATTATTACTACAAAATATAATCAAAACAATTTGAGCAGAAGACCTCTTTAAGGTTACTATTGCGCCATTATAGAAGTGTTCGTGGTTGTGAGAACAGAATGACCACACGTATGTACTGTACTTTGTGTCACTTGTTATCGGAACTGTTTTCTGTAACTAGTCGCCATGGACATTCCGACTTGATGTTACGTATTTTTGTTTTACAGGAAGTCGTCTATTTACAGGGTTTTATTTCAGATATAAGGTACCCTACACGTCCTACACGTACGTCATACACGTCATACACCACACGTTTCTGTTATACACAAAACAAACGTTAAAATACCTAAGTTAACCAATATCTTTTCATTTGTTAATCTAAAAATTATCATCATAATCTTTAAAAATATCTTCAATATTAAAGTACTGCTGACTATCTTCAGTGTCATTACGGTTTAACTGTGTTAGTTTGAACACTTCGAAAGATACATCACGGAAGATACATCAAAATATTGTTAATTATAATTTATGCAACAACTGTTAGTAACTCGATCATTTCAGTTACTGTAGGTTAAATTAGCTTGTGGAAAGCTTTATGTAAACATCAGAATTCGTAATCTGGCAACCAAATTTATATACAGTCTTAAAATTTGGCTTAGTTTTCTTCGATTTTGCATGTAATAAAATTGGTTCAACTCATAAAGCATTTGACATTTAACAAATAAGCAACAAAATTAAGCCAGGAAGGACGTACGATAACATATATAATATTATAACAAGTGTGTAATTTTCGGCATATGACAGTTTAAATCTGCATGCTTTCTGCTTACATATAGTACGGAATGCATGTTGCATGATCGTAGTTAATTCTGTGTGCTCTACTGCACATAATGTGCCATTTTCTGCCCAGAATTTTTTTTCTGGTGATGGTTTGCTTTTAATTTCTTCACTTCAAAAAATAAAAAAATATTATTTAAACTATAAAACGGATAATCAACTTCGGACAAAATGTAACTTGATCATATGAAGTACATGTATATATATCTTTTATCATTTATCGTTAATCTTGTACATGGTATAATTACCTAGTAAATGTTTTTTTCAATAAATTTTTGGAGGAAGTTAATTGTCACCTGATTAAGTATTGATTTTACAAGTTGTCAATATGATTTAATATTCTATAATTCTGTATAAAACCTGATATTGTTTATGTTTCTGAAGCTCAACCTCAAATAATACACAATTATCACTGTTACACCTTCATGAACGACAGATAAAATGTATTTGACAGAATCGGTTCTTTCTTGTAGCCTCCATAGCGGCAGATACAAAAACAGCGGGTAAAGGGAAGGGCAAGGGGAAGGACAAAGGGAAAGGTCCAGCTGTACAGGAAGTAGAGGTGAGTACGGGGTAAGGGTGGTTAGTGGGAAAAGGGTAAAGGGAAGGGCAAGGGGAAGGACAAAGGAAAAGGTCCAGCGGTACAGGAAGTAGAGGTGAGTACGGGGTAAGGGTGGTTAGTGGGAAAAGGGTAAAGGACAGAAAGTCTTTATGATGTGACATTTAAGCAGACTTACTGATGTTGTAGCTCAAACAAGTCTGGTGTGAAAGTTATCAGTCTCCATACTACTGTCAAATTCTACAACTGCATGATAATTGGAATGTTTAATCTTGTTACAACTATTTTATGGGCATAACATAATAGCTTTCAAAAATCATGCATAACTGAAAAAACCCCAAAACCTTGCAAGATTTTTATAAAAAAAAATATAATAAATGATAGAAAAGCATAAATGAATAACTATATTCTGAAAGTATAAAAGTGCAACACTGCCAGACTGTGATTCCAACCCTGGACCTCGGGTCAGAATATGGTTATGGTTACTGATCAATGACTGCAAGGACCCTGGCCTTGTTAAGCTACAGATAAATCCCTAAAATAATCAAGGGGATATTGCTGTATATTTTGAGAAAAAAACCTTCAGCAAAATTTTCTAGTGTTGTGCTTGCATTTGGACAATGGTTCTTAAAAGTATTACCAGTTTCAGTTGACTGTGAGCTCTTGTGTTTGACCACGTTTGAAACCAGTAGATAGAGTGCTGGTAGGGGTAACACTCCCATTGTCCGGGCCAATGATTGTCACTCCTAACGTAATTACATAATGTATATTTCAAGGCAGACCTTAGTTGGTGAAAATATGTATTGATCAACCACATCAAATGTAGTGTCATTTGCTTTTATATGAAATAATCAAATTAATATGAAAGTTGACATACCTGGTATATATTTCTTAGTTCTAATTAATATTATATCATAACTGATAAGTTAACGAGTGATAGAAGTCTGGACCAGCAGGCCTGTGATAAGAGCCAGTTTGTACTAGGACTGTACAGAAAACAGGTTCTATGATCTTACAGACATTTATAAACATAAACTATGACGATACCCAAGCCGCCATGACGAGCCCTTCTCACTTATCGTAATTATAGTAATTAAAAGGTGTTAAATTATGTCTTTCATCAGGAGATACGCAGCAGCTGTTACAACACAGTAACAC
>JAUMHH010226352.1:0-11907 GCA_032359455.1 Chlamys rubida
TGTGATTCAATTTGGATAATCAATGATGGCAAATCATCTTAATCACATTATCTCCGTTTTCATTAATAGAAAACATTAATAACAAATTAATTTTTCCAATGGTTTTTTCAAAAATAATTTATCAGCAAAATTTAAAATGTGTAACAGAACTTTTGGAGGGCAGTGTATAACATAAAGAACTAGGGGTGTAAAGGGTCATTTCCGTCCTCACTGGGGATAAATAGAAAGTTATTGAAACCATAATCTGGAATAAATAAAGGACGCAAATATGAAATTTCAGATTCATTCAATGACTAGTTTAGGAAATATGGCATTTAATAGAGACATTAACCCACAATTGTATAATGAAACACGTGAATACCGTCTGTTGTGTGCTATTTGGTTGAAAATTGACAAATTTTAACTAAACACTTTTCAATTTTTGAAAGTCTCCGCATGCATCAACCAAATAAATATTTGACATGTTAAAACATTGTCATACCATTGCTCATTTGTAGAAAAGACTTTTGTTTGTCACATGTGGAGGCTTTCATGCCTGCATGCAAACTGTCCAAAAAGACCATCTTTTGGCTATTTCTGCATAGCAATGTAATTCTATTGCTATAGTAGGGGATGTGCAATGAACAAAATCTGCACCAAGAAAGATAACCCCAATTTACCAATATGATGTTTATAACAGAAATTGGTAAATAAATTTTTACTTTTATGAGGCCAAAAATGACCCTTAACACCACAAGTCCTTTACAACTAGTGGAAATAAAAACATTATAAACTGTACACTTAACTATAAAGACCACACAAAACCAAAATATTTATCTGTATAAAGACCACACAAAACCAAAATATTTATCTGTATAAAGACCACACAAAACCAAAATATTTATCTGTACAAAGACCGCGCAAACCAAAATATTTATCTGTACAAAGACCACACAAAACCAAAATATTTATCTGTACAAAGACTGCGCAAACCAAAATATTTATCTGTATAAAGACCGCGCAAACCAAAATATTTATCTGTACAAAGACCACACAAAACCAAAATATTTATCTGTATAAAGACCGCGCAAACCAAAATATTTATCTGTACAAAGACCGCGCAAACCAAAATATTTATCTGTACAAAGACCGCGCAAACCAAAATATTTATCTGTATAAAGACCGCGCAAACCAAAATATTTATCTGTACAAAGGCAAACCAAAATATTTATCTGTACAAAGGCAAACCAAAATATTCATCTGTACAAAGACCGCACAAACCAAAAGGTTTTTACTGTATAAAGACCACACAACAAAAAGCTTCTTTGAACGTGAACTAGCTGTTCGACAGTATGAAGATGATAATTGCAAAAAAGGAAAAAAAACTCAAGTGAAATCTAACTGCATGTTTAAACAGTGAAATGTAACAACAACTTACCACTATAGGGTGACTGGTATGAAGGACGTCCAGTTCTAGGGCACGGTGAGATGTAACAACAACTTACCTCTATAGGGTGACTGGTATGAAGGGCGTCCAGTTCTAGGGCACGGCCCAAGTCCTGGTTAACAAACTGCGTCCAGATGTCAAACTCGGGGAAACAATGGTCAACACACAGGTACTCAATCCAGGAGGCAAATCCCTCATTCAACCACAGATGGGTCCACCATTCCTGTAGAGGTTTATAAATGAAATTATACCATGGCAAATACACCTTCATTCTATAGTCCCTCTGTCACACAAGTTGGTTTACAACAATGGCTCAGGTGACCTAGACTACAAAGGATTAAAATAGGAAAAAGGAAGAGTAGGATATATAATTATTATAAATATCATGTATAATTATTAAATACATCATGTATAATTATTATATACATCATATATAATTATCATATCCATCATGTATAATTATTATAAACATCATATATAATTATTATATCCATCATATATAATTATTATATCCATCATGTATAATTATTATATACATCATGTATAATTATTATATACATCATGTATAATTATTATATATACATCATATATAATTATTATATATACATCATATATAATTATTATATATATCAGATGCAAATGTATCTGAATAATTATTGCAAAATTGAAGAACTAAAAACTTATAATAATAATTATTAACATACACATGAAAATACCTTTATACAATCAGTAATTTGTTAAACATAAGGATATACTTTAAAATTAGGTATTTGTTTAATATCAAAGAATAAAGTGTAAATCATTTAATTTCTATGAAAATATTTTCATGTGATTGTTTTTCAAGAGATTTTAAAGTGGATTTTTAATACACAACTGTAACAAAAACAGCTATTCATTGTATTAATTGTTTTTATCTGTGTCCGAATATACATTTGAATTCATGATTGACCTTCCTCAAAAAGTAATGTAGCATGGAAAAGAAAAACATAGAAAAAAGAAAAAAAAAGTTTTTATAATTTCTGGAACATTAATGTACCATAGTAACAAGATTTCCAAACCACTGATGAGCCAGCTCATGTCCCACCACAAGGGCAACCCACTGACAAGTCTTGGCAGATGACGTCGTTGGATCAATGAGCAAAGCTGTTTCTCGGTATGTCACGAGACCCCAGTTCTCCATAGCACCTAGAAGTGACAATGACATAATGATTAACGGATACATGCAGTGTCAAACAGGACAAAATTACCTAGAACACAAAAAAAGCAAAAAATGGATCGAAAGATCAAAATTGCCTACAAAGCGTTTTACCACATTGTTACAAATCTTACATGTGCCAATGGTCAGAATGAAATTCTTTAGAACATCAAAATGCTAACAATTTTCAAAATACAGCAATGACCTGAGCTTACACTGGTCACCAGTGGTGTCAGGGGATGTATAAATAATAGTAAAATATTAATTATCACAACATCATAATGATGATTATGGTTACAAAAGTGCAATAGAATTCTAACTCATATAAATCTAAAATTTTAACAGGACATCAGTTGCCTGTAAATGTACACATGTAATTGTTTTGTGTTAAACACAACATAAAACCATCACTAGAAAAATCCTCCCTGTAAAACAATTCTAAATGAATCCCATAAACCAAAGTAATTAGTTAAAAGTTAAATGTTCCAGGTAAAAAAATCCTTTTCTGAAATCAGCCCGTTTCACATCTGTCTGTACATAACTAACCTGCAGCAAAGTCGGCTATAGCAATCAGGTCCATTTTGGGTAAAGGATAGGCTATTTTGAAATAGTCTTTATAAAAAGGCAACGTCTTCACAGCCACCTGTAATAATCAATACACATATCAATACCTTCTACTAATCAAACCACAAGTATCATACATTATATAACTATCTTAATTATTTTATTTAGTTTTCTGATGATATACCTTTTTCTCCCATAACCACTATAGGTTTCCTCACTCCCGATTCATTGGATAAACCTGCTAGGAGTTGGTAAAATTTTTGGTTACCCACTAGTGGTAACACCCTGGACTTCCTTTTTGACATCATGATTCACGGCAATTGTTATCCCCCATCGGAAGCCGACATAGTGTATTTTCAAGGGAAACATATGGCTTTCCAGATATAATATAAACGTTATGGGAGAAAAAGGACCCCAAACTCGTGATGGTAGGTTATCATGTTTATCTAACTCTCGTAAGTTAATTTTCAAATTATAAAAGACACTCTGTAAACCTCGTGTCTTTATACAATTTGAAAATTCACTGACTCAAGTTAGATAAACATGATAACCAACCATCACTCGTTGGGTAACCTCTATTTCTCAAACTTTTCATAAATAAATTCATAACACCTCTTGTGATATTGCCACAATTTTCTAAAACCAGAACGATTTGAGAATTAAAAATAATGTTCACCAATCATTTTTCATTGCAGAAAAAAAATACAATAGCCAACAGAGGATTATTGTGGTGGTGTATTTTTGAATTTAAACAAGATATCTTCAAACAGTTTAAAACTTACAGCCTATAATGATGCTATTAGAAGAAGAACGAGAGGAACCATAGACAATATATCTCCCTTTTGCTCGAATAGGAGAAATAATTATATTTAAAAGTTATCATGTGTCTTAATCACTCAGCGACCCTGCCCCCTTCAAGAATTTCCACTCTGTAAATGATTTATAGATTTATATAAAATCTGGATATTCTTGTTTCTTGTTGTAAACATATAAATACCCAATTTCAGAAATATAATCAAAACCCTCTTTACACCCAATGTAATGACAAGGTCTCATTGGTATATAAAAATATGGAAAGTAAGTACATACATCCAGTGCAAATTGGCCCTGTTCCTTCTTGCCGACTGGTGTGTAGACTCGGATTAGGACTCCATCAGCATCTGTTGCCTCAACAAAATCATACTCTCCAACCACGAACGCCAGTAAGTAAGTAGGCATCACTGGTGTGCGATCATACGTCATAACCTTCCACTTAGTATCACCTCCCAGCGGAGACTCAGACTTCACCGGCTGTAACAATTTATAGAATTATCAACCTCTCCACTTAGAATGTTGAATTATCCAGTCATATTTGGGATATTAATTTTCCAGAAGCCACAAAGAAGATCAACTCATTGAAAACAGTATCCTCTCTCAGCAGTTAACCAGAGAAAAAAGTTAATATTTAATTATATATCAAACATAAGTGGATAATTTGACCCAAGGATGAAAATATATATAAAAGTTAAGTGCAAAAGTTTAAATTGTCCAGCTATTCACTTAAAATATTTGAAATACTTATAAGACTTAATTCTCGAACAATTTTGAGAACTTATTTCCTTCCTAACATAACAATCACAGCTCTTCTTAACTAAAACTGAAAGGTTGATATTTTAACAATTGAAATGCTGAGTTTTCACTCAAGTGTTTTCTTTGGTCATAAAACATTACACCCAATTCCTGTTCACCTTTTCTTGCTGAAAGTCTTATCCCATATCTATATGTAAAACATGTCTACAAGCATGTTTCTGTGCTTACAGACACAACTCGGTGATTTTTTTCTGTGGACTCTTTAATTTGAGGCCAATAATGGGCCCCATTCCTAATTAAAACTATTTCATATTTACTACTTATTCCAGACATTTGCAGTTTACTCTTAAAAATTTCTTTCTCAAATGCTATATTTTCTTCCAAAATGACACAAAAAGGCCTCATCCCAAATTAACGGGAAAAAAAGCCCACTGCAACTGTTTACCATGTTGGAGAGAGCCACTCTGTCCTTGGGGACCACCAAGGTCACATCAAAGGTTGCTTTCACAGCAGGTTCATCCCAGCAGGGGAAAGCCCGCCTGGCATCTGTGGCCTACATACAAAACATCCAACCAGAGCATTATATAATAATATATATGAATTTCTACAACAAAGACTTTTATCATAAACACTTGTAACAAATTGTTTAGAAAATTACTGGTTTCATTGACTAAAAATTAAACCATGTTTTATCTAGAAATGCCTTTCAATGAAGACATCCCGGGACAGTGATGACGAGAAAAAGTGTAAACGACTGGACAGCACGGTTATACTTATACAATATGTAAGCAGCATGCTTACGCATGGAAGAAACAAGTGATTAAGATCTTACTAAGATACACCATAAGGTTTTGCTCGCTGACCTTGGCTTAGACCTGCATGTGGAACATAACGTATTCTCCGAGTCCCAGTATACACAAACCCAGTAAGTTTCAACAATTCATCAAGCATCTCCCAGTAAGACTAACCTCAAACTGTGTGACTGCTCCAATCCTCTCCTCCCCGTCAGGGGAAGTATACTTGCTGCGATAGAAACCCTTCATCTTGTCATTCAACTCTCCATTGAAGGATATGGACAAGGTTCCATTACCAGGCTGTAGAAAAGACACAACCACATCACTACAGAGGATTTTCACATATTTCATAAACTTCGTAAAGGCAAAGAAGTTAATTACCGTAATGGTTGATGTACAAAAATGAAAGCTTACAAGTTCTAGGAAAATGCTAGAATTTATTGTTATTTGAAGTATCCTGTTTTAGTAATCGTACATATTATACCAGGCATTATATGCTTATTTAAATCAAAGCTTATAATGATGAATATTAAATTAAAACAGTATAATAATGACAGGGATTCACATTTAACTGTAAATGTTTACTAATTTCCATATACTCAAGACCACAAGAACATTATTTATGAAGCTTTTAATCCACCTATTGAACAGCTTCAGCTTATTTGAGACTATACAAAACTTGATCCCTATGTAAAGCTTAAACTTATGCCAAAACAAATATAAACTGAGTTAATACATCATAGATTATACATGGGATTATCCTGTTAAGTTTACCTGAATTTCAGATGGGAATGAAAATTTAACTATTTCATCTTCTTTTGTATAGGAAATTTCCCCTTTGATCTTGTCAGTTGATCCTGAAGTAGAAAGGTAAAGACAAACACATTTAATATGTGATATATTTTCTTGTGGCTATGGCAATAAGTTTTCTGTGTTTTAATTCAGTAACAAGACTGTCATTGACAGTTCAAGTGACCCCAGAGGGATCTTGGCACCCGTCATCATAAGATTTGTATTTGTTCTATGTAAGGTTCTTCTGTTCTCTTATGTTTGATTCCTAGTCTTGTCAACGGTAAATGGATCCGGTGGTAACTTTGGATTCACATTTCCATACCACTGGGTTTGAGAGTATCCTTTAAAATTGAGTTCATTGTTTACTTTTTGAGAAATAGTACCAAACTTGAACTCTCAAAATCCAAGATGGCTGCCTGGTGGCCAACTTGTATTTCCGTTGAGTCCCAAAATGAAACATGCAAAACTATTGACCAAGGGGAACCTTTATATGAAATTTTACAAAGACTGATAACAGGAACTGTTTAAGGACAGACCATGGACGAAGGGCGATTTCATGATCAGCCCACCATCAGATGATGGTGAGCTTATAATATCATAAACAGAATATTCCTTATTTTGTGATAAATAATCTGCATCATCTCCATATGTTTTTATTATTCTTTACAAAAATGTTAGAGTAGGCAATAGTTCCACTAAAGGACATTATATAACATCCTGTACATAGTAGATAGGAGTTACTGTTAGCTTGTTTGCTAGGAGACCTTCATAACATTCAGTGTGACACAAGGTGTTAAAGTTCTACCAGCAAACACTTAGATCTGATGGCCTGTTGCGGGGTTGTTCATTTTGTGTCTTAATTTGGGCAAATAATAAACATGTTGTGAAGGTTTCTGAAGAATCTCCTAAAAGGGATAAATGTTCCATAGCCAAGTTATTGAAAATATCTATATATGTATTTTATGATAATTAATATTTCTATGCCACTTATGACAATTTTCACTACTGTTATAATCAATAATGTCAGATTTATCAACAATATCTGACATTATTTTCTTGCCAATTAACAATTCTTTATGACTTATGGTTGCTTAAAAAACCTTATTTAACTAATTAAAATCACTTATGTGATGATTTAACTGGATTAATATAATGAAACATAATTTTTTAAAAATATTTTCTGGATTATTTTTCACTCAATAAAAAGATAAGTTTCAATTCTTGGGTGTACAAAGCGAACACAAAGCAAATTTGTTTGTCTCAATCAAAGATCACAGTAGATACATGTAATAATATGTTTATACATGTGGTAAAATGTAACATGTTTTTATGTTTTATGGAATCAAACTCACAGCATTGCACCTGAGCCAAGATTGCTTTTGCTTTTCTTGTGCTTTTAAGATTGACAATAGTTCAGTGTTCTCCTCAGGCTGTTTTTGCAGCATGGCACCATGCTCCTATAATTTCTTGCCATGCTGCTATCCTAGATCTTCTCTGCTATATATTCATAGTAAATCTAAAGTTACCATGCTGCTTTGATTTTACATAGAGTGCTGCTTTAACAGAAATATTGAAATACCATGCTTCTTTCAAAACATTCTGGGGAGAACACTGTAGTTGGCAGAAGTTTAGAACTTATAGACTGTATCCTGACCTTGGCTGCATATAGCAGTGTAATAAAACCTTAATAAAACAGCAAGCACATTGAACCTACCATCTGCCTGATAGCTTGCTTCCTTCACATCAATGTCACAGCAATTTAAGGTGATGGATGTCAGCGATTTCTTGACCTGGAATTCAAAAGAGATGCATGAACCCTACTTGGTTATCTTCCTCATTCATCTGTAAATAGTCTTATGCAAAAAATAAATGGTCAAAATGAAGAGATATGAGGCAGAGAGATCGCATCAGAGTAGGTGACAATACTACAGTACAGCACGTCATGAATAAATATATGTTCTCACAACTGGTGCAAAAGAAAGACTGTTAGACTATATATAGCTACATTAGAACATTTTTGTAGTGCATGTAGGAAGATAAGGCCGTGATTGAGTCTCACACTCTGTGATTGATCTAAGTGCCTTAGTGGTTGAGCATATATGCTAACAATGTGTCTGGGGTCCTCATTTAATTATTCAACATGGACTGCTATGTGGGTGAGACTAAATTTTTAAATATGGAGGCAATGTTGGGGTTCATCAAGTCCCTTGGTAGTTGCATTGGCATATCTGAAAATGTGTGGAACTTTCATCAAACAGACTTCCTTTGGTGCACACTTGTTATTATATGAGATATGGTAATCTTGCTTAAGCTGTCATGATGTTGGACAGCAGTTTGCTTAAAAGTACACAGTGTCAAATAATTTGATCTGAGGTGTTCTTGACATGTAGCATGATGGTGGAAGCTTTTGCATGAAGGCAGGTAATAAGCAGCAAACTTTAGCATGTGAAATATAGCCACTCAATTTGCCATCAATGTTTTTCTGAAGATAAGCAATATACCACTTGGGGCTCGCGCTGGCGGTCGCCACTGGTGCCAATGGCGAAAGTAAAACATGATTGGCGATTTGAAACTGCTCTTGGTGAAAATGCAGATGAGGAAGTTTAATTTAAGTTACTGTCGACAATAGAAAAAACTCAACAAACGTGAATTTTTTTATGAATGTTGTGTGTTATAAGCAAAATTCTCTAACGTCGGGTTTCCCCCGGAAACGAAAGTGAAAGTAGATTTCGGAAAGCAAATATAACCTTAAATTACTGAATTTAAGTTCAATTTGATCGATCATTAATCAATCATCAGTCACTTGATTGGAAGTGATGATCGAGTATGAATTTATTACAAGTGATTCCCAACACTATTCTTGCACAATGCTCGAGACGAAAATTTGCCGATATTTTGTTTTCAGTCGCCGATATACAATTTTCTTTATACAATTTGTGAATAAATTGACATTTTTGCTAACAAATTGTTTTTTTGACTGACAATTATCAACTGATGATATGGAAATAAATAACCACTATTAAAACTAGGGATGGGATTGAAAATTCCTAAACTATCAGCCTTTGGTTTTGGTTGAAATAATATGCTCCAATATATATATGTTAATATCTCCCTTTAATTTTAATTTTTACTTTAACAGATGAAATCTCTCATCCTGGCACTTTAGCAACAGTTTTGGAAAGTTGAGAGTGTCACCAACCTGTTCAAGAGTCTATCAGAGCTGGCTTAACTATTTGAAGGACACTCCTCCCCTGCCCCGGAGTACAATTATATTTAACTTATGTGAAAGAGTCCTGCATTGCAAAGACACAGTTGCTATACAAACCTTGACCTGGATATCTTCCAATCCCTCAAATGTAAAGGACTTCAAATTCGGCTGTAGACGGATGCTATAGTTGAACGGACAAGCATCCAGTGGCAGACGCTGGAAAGGTTTTTTGACTGGCATACCTACTCGGAAGTTACGACAAAATACAGTTGAGGGCGAAATTGACTGATGCCGGTATGTGCCAAACAATGATTTAGTAACGCCACAATACACGCTTTGTATTGAAGAAGGATAGGATGCCTGCAAACTGTTATATGTAACGACTGACAGACCGCTTGACCTATAAATGCCAATAAAAAGTGAAAATAATCCTTTCATCAGACGAGCAAAATTTCCAAAATGCCTCACGCTTTCGTCTGCGTCTGTACGGTGTTTGAAAAGGACGAGAACTTTCGGAACGGGAAATCGTTATTGTTGAGACGCTTAACGGATATCCGCATATTAACCCGAGCTCTTCGCCCCTGGAGCTAATCCTTGTATTTTCGAGATGTATAGAGATTATTGCAAAATAAAGATGAGCTATTTTGATGATACAGCGCTTTTTTACTATAATGACGAAGAAATTTGACAATAACTCATATAACGTTAGTGAACGGATATTTGTTTTATTATTAATATGCATTCAGTGATTTCCGGTTGAAAAACAAAATCGTCTGCATATGGACCATGTGTTGAAAAGAGTATGCAGTGAAGACTAGTCTATGTTTGAAAAGTATTCTTTTTGTTTCTTCCAGTGTATGTTTATGATATGTGTCTTTTGCGTTTTGTTAGTTTAGAAAAAATATGTGCGTATATTCCAAAAAGAATTCCACAAAATAGCTGAATGATATTTTACATGTCTAGTCTAGACACTGGCACAGGTGCTCGGGTTCTGGAATATATGTGTCAGTGATATATTATCGCACCCCTCTAGATATCGCACCCCCTTACTAATAAATCATGTGATTTATTAGTAAGGGGGTGCGATATCTAGAGGTGTGCGATACAGGGGTACGGTTCAATTTATCAATTTATATCTGAGGTCTCCTTGTTTACCATACATAACTACCTTGCCCCTGTGGTTATGTATGGTAAACACGGAGACCTCAGGTGTAAATTGATACATTGAACCGTGCCCCTGTGGTCAAGACTTAAAATGGTCTGATCATGGTCACCTCTTGCATTTACATTTACATTGTATACGTCGTAGTTACCAATAATGGCATGACACGACGGGTATCTTATGATAGGTCATTCTCACTTGTGACGTTGTCACCTTCATCGTCTTCCAAAGAGGATACAGCTGTAATTGTATACAGAATTACAGTTGCCTTCTAGCTTTGCGTTAGAGGGAATTTCCCTTAGCTCTGTGGTAGAGCGCCTGACGAAGAATCATGGATGTAATCCCTGGTGAAAGCACACTCTCTTTCCTGTTACAAATGCTGAAATGGTGTCCTTGGCCCTTCCTGTGGTGAAAGGGAGTTAGAACCTGGGTTGTTGTTACGTGCGAGAGCTAACACATTTAAAAAGGGAGGAGTAGTATGTGGCCGATCTTAATTGTACATAGGATTATGGTTACCATCTAGCTTTGCGCTAGAAGTAATTTCCCTTAAGCTCAGTGGTAGAGCGTGGATTTGATCCCGGTGGGTCAGCACACTACTCTCTTTCCTGTTACAATTATACATAAGGTTCATTGGCCTTCTAGGCTAGCTTCACATTAGAGGGAATTTTCCTTTAGTTTAATCTGAATCAGTGGTGTACACTAAGGGAGCTCAAAGGGTCAGTGGTTCAATATCCAGTGGAAGCACATTAATCTCTCTTTCCTGTTGCATACTTTGAATAACTAGGGCCTGAGGTAATCTTGAAATCTGTGAAGTATGTAATAACCTGTAAATCCAAAATAATGGGGAACACTGTGGTAGAACCAACTAGCAGACTTCATATATCAGAAAATCCAAAAGGGAACGAATTGACAGTTCACATAAATTTGTGACTATATAGCTATGAGCAGGTTGCATTTGGAAGTCCCTTGACTCTCTCAGACTGTTTTGTGTTTATGAGATTCCTTTGACTACATGTTTGTTTAAATTGCGTGACAGGAAAATCCATGGTATTCCAACCCAGGACCCTCCAACCTCTAGGAGTACACTCTTAACAATTGAACTACCTGGTCGCCGACAATCAATTCAGTCCAGTTCCGCTTTCATTGCTCCCTCATTTTTAGCTCACCTGGCCCGAAGGGCCATGTGAGCTTATGCCG
>JAUMHH010226363.1:0-11907 GCA_032359455.1 Chlamys rubida
TCACTGCGGTACGTCAACTGAATGGTCAGCAGTGCTCATGTACCGGAAGTCAGTCTAATAACCAATGGACGAGTATTAGTAAAAGTCACGCACTGAATGTGCTTTGTAAGTATATTGCATAGTATGAAAAAAACAAAGTACTGTTAACATGTTAAAATTATTTTTATTTTGTTATGTTCTGAGTGAATACAGTTTAGATGCATATTTTAATCACGTTTTTTAATATCAAATGATCAAAAACGCTGACAGATGTTAGTTAAACAATTTTAAGAAAAGCATAAAAAACAACAGACAATTATAATTTTGTTATAATTATGTTGAATCTGTTGATAAAAAAGGAAATATGGCGCTTTTCTAGAACTTGCGGTAAGAAACAAATAACCTTATTGATTATTTGAAAATACGAATTTGATTAAATATTGTTCAGTTTTAATGTAATAGATGCTTGAATTTAACTGTTTCTAAGCTAGTACATATAACGCAAACTGTAATTTGGTATAACTGTTTGTTTCCTCCTTTACAACTCCAGTTATTGCAAAGAGTTGGTCAGCAACCGATCGAATAAGAACTTAGGCTCCAATCTAGATAGCAGAACATATCACACTACTTTAATTATTTAGAAAAAAAAGTTATACACCATCATATCAATCAAAACTGAAATATTATTTGACCCTCACAAAACAAGATAGAAATTAAGATCCTAGTTGTTTTTCGAAAAAAATGTTGTCTGTCCTAAATTCTTTAGCGGTTATGACAAAAATACCCAATGAAGACATAATTAAGGTACATGCTGAAGTGAAATATTACCCACAATATTCAAGTTGGACCAGACACTGTCAAAGTTACTGGGAACCAACAGATTGTGGCAGATGGAGTGAGACAACTGACCTTGACCTGTCTGACCACCCCCTATCACCAATACGTCACCCTGATGTGGAAAAGAGGGAATACTTTACTGACCGGAGCTTCTAGTCCATCGAACACCAGTACAGCTGATGGCACTGTGACGTCACAAGACCTTACAATGACACCAGACAGAACGTGGGACGGAGACACCATTTCCTGTACGGCCGAAACAATCGGTACAAAAATCCAGAGGACAGGCTCAGTACAACTGGACGTGTTATGTAAGTATGTTACCTGTACATCTGGACTTGTTATGTAAGTATATTTCCTGTACAGCTGGACTTGTTATATAAGTATATTTCCTGTACAGTCTGACTTGTTATGTAATTATATTTCCTGTACAGCCTGACTTGTTATGTAAGTATATTACCCTTACATCTGGACTTGTTATGTAAGTATATTTCCTGTACATCCTGACTTGTTATGTAAGTATATAACCTGTACAGCTGGACTTGTTATGTAAGTATATTTCCTGTACAGTCGGACTGGTTATGTAGGTATAATAATTACCCTGTACAGCTGGATTTGTTATGTAACTATACACTGTATTTCCTGTCCAGGACAGACTTGTTATATACCAATGCTTCCTCTACAACCGGACTTCATATATAAGTATATTTCCTGTACAGCTGGACTGTTATATAAGTATATTTCCTGTAAAGCCAGACTTGTTATGTATGTATATTTCCTGTACAGCTGGACTTGTTATGTAAGTATATTTCCTGTACAGCCAGACTTGTTGTGTAAATATATTGCCTGTGCAGCTGAATTTGTTATGTAAGTATATTTTCTGTACAGCTAGACTTGTTATATAAGTGTATGTCCTGTACAGTCGGACTTAATATACAAGTATAATTTCTGTACAGTCGAACTTGTTAGATAAGTATTGTTCCTGTAGAGCCGGACTTGTTATGAAAATATATTTCCTGTGCAGCTGGATTTGTTATGTAAGTATGTTTTCTTTATAGCCAGACTTGTTATGTAAGGTTAATTCCTGTACAGCCGGACTTGTATGTAAGTATATTTCCTGTACAGCCAGACTTGATATGTAAGCACATTTCCTGTAAATCCGAACTTGATATGTAAGTACATTTCCTGTACACTTGGACTTGTTATGTACGTATATTCCTGTAGAGCCAGACTTGTTATGTAAGTATATTTCCTGTACAGCCACACTTGTTATGTAAGTATATTTCCTGTTCAGCTTGACTTATTATGTAAGTATATTTCCTGTTCAGCTTGACTTGTTATGTAAGTATATTTCCTGTAGAGCCAGACTTGTTATGTAAGTATATTTCCTGTACAGCCGGATTTGTTATGTAAGTATATTTCCTGTTCAGCTTGACTTGTTATGTAAGTATATTTCCTGTAGAGCCAGACTTGTTGTGTAAGTATATTTCCTGTGCAGCTGGATTTGTTATGTAGGTATATTTTCTGTACAGCCGGACTTGTTATGCAAGTATATTTCCTGTACAGAGGGACTTGTTATGTAAGTATATTTCCTGTACAGCCAGATTTGTTTAGTAGTATATTTCCTGTACTGCCAGACTTGTTTAGTAGTATATTTCTTGTACTGTCAGACTTGTTATGTAAGCACATTTCCTGTACAGCCGAGCTTGTTATGTAAGTATATCTCCTGTACATCTATACTTGTTATGTAAGCATATTTCCTGTACTGCCAAACTTTTGTATGTAAGTATATTTCCTGTACAGCTGGATTTGTTATGTAAGTACATTTCCTGTACAGCCGAGCTTGTTATGTAATTATATTTCCTGTACATCTAGACTTGTTATGTTGGT
Source organism: Chlamys rubida (assembly GCA_032359455.1). NCBI lineage: Eukaryota > Metazoa > Mollusca > Bivalvia > Pectinida > Pectinidae > Chlamys > Chlamys rubida. The sequence continues at coordinate 2,707 of JAUMHH010226363.1, forward strand.
ATATTTCCTGTACAACTAGACCTGTTATGTAAATATATTTCCTGTACAGCTGGAAATGTTACGTAAGTATATTACATGTACAGCAGGACTTGTTATGTAAGTATATTACGTGTACAGCCGGACTGGTTATATAAGTATATTTCCTGTACAGCTGGACTTGTTATATAAGCATATTTCCTGTACAGCTGGAAATGTTACGTAAGAATATTTACTGTACAGCTGGAGTTGTTATGTAAGTATATTTTCTGTACAGCCGGACTTGTTATGTAAGTATATTTTCTGTACAGCCGGACTTGTTATGTAAATATATTTCCTGTATAGCCGGACCTGTTATGTAAGTATATTTCCTGTAATCTGGACATGATACATATATAAGTATAGTTCATGTACGGCTGAATAGGAACCTGTGGGATTGGCTGTTTATTATGTGATATTTCCTGCGTATACTGGTTTACATTAATATTGTTATACTGTTATATATTGATTTTCAGTAGTCAGGAACACGACATCTGATTCCTTATTGTGTTTCTAATGTTGTAATTGAATGGATATCATACCATCAATAAGGACAGATAACATTCACATTTATAAAATCGATCACGAAGTAATCTATATACATTTCGATAACACATATTTCACCTCTTTTTCATTTGACGCAATTATTCCAAAATGGGTCCTAACTTCGGATAAAAGAGTTGTCAACAAGCTGTGCTATAAATCCTTGTCGCACTCCCTTGAATTTTAATAGAGTATTGCATTGTGGTGTCTTGTAACGCGACAATATCCAAAACCACTAACTTAAAGGTAATCAGTTCCAAATCAGCAGGATGCAACTATTAAAAACACAGTAATCACTTCATCTCGAAACCAGAATACAGTATGAATTAAAAAAAATCATTGCCAACGAATTATTTTTGTCATTTTAAGTATCAAAGGAATAATTTATAAAAATTCCCAAACTCATCCCTCCCCCCAAGTCGACAGTTATCGTACCATAACACTATCCATTCATATTATTTCTAAGACTCACTTAAGCATGTGACTTCTTTTGTTTAGTTTACATTTTGATGATGAATACAATTTTGACTTACTCTGTAAAACCGCAAAATACTGTTTGCAGGAATGTCTCTTAATCAACGGTAAACCAAAATTGTATCTTACTCCCAAGATGCCAGAGGAGCAGGGCTAAATTGGGTCAAATTCGCAAAGATATCAACAATGTTCTTCTTAAAACCAAGATATGAACGAATCACATACTCTTCACTTCATTATCCCCGGGTCACCAATTACCAAGGGAGGGTTTAACGTTTACTATGTTTATATAGAGAATTAACAAACACATTTTGGTATATTTTGTATATTTTCCGTGAGATAAAATTCAAATTATGTTGGAATTATAACTCTGTGGTTGCTATTTGATAGCAAAGACATTCATATTCTTCCTCAGGAGCGGAACAAAAATGGACTAGTTTGCTTAATTTTCAATAATCGTCTTCTCCAGAACCAGATTTGCTTGAACACAATCTTCTTAATTGATGGGGGATCCTAATTTGCGTTATCAAAATATCTTACTTTTCATCCATCATGGCCTTGAGAGATGTTTTCACTGCTTCTCAAAAATAGTTGTTGTTTTAGTTATTGAGTCTAAATCGTTGTCAATCAGGTGAGCCTTAAGGCCTGTTAGGTCTCTTGTTATAATTTTGAATATTTTTCATTTTTTAGTAGAGTTTTAGTTTCAATGCTTATCCTGTAAACAAAAAAAAAATTGATTTAGTTTCACATTTTATAGGGGAAAATGATAAATGAAATAAAAAGACAAATGATCAAATAAACATATAGGATATATTGTTTCCTCACAGGCAGATTTCACAGGAAAACAAGCGTGTAAAGGATTTTGTATGAAACGAAAATATTTCTGTCGGACCTTTTGAAATAATTATATGAGAAATAATTTCTTCATGTTTAAAGGGAATCAATATTTGATTTCTGTTATTGTCCATGATTACTTTGTCTTCCATTTTGAGTAAACGTTCCTAGATACTTTTATTACAGTGCTTTCGATGGAGAAGCAATTATTTGTATATTTTGATCAGACAAATATTTCTTCACTCATGCCAAATGATTTGAAATACTTTCACTACTGCACGTAGAGATCGTGTTAATTAGATATCGTATTATATGTTAGAGATCAATATAAAAGGTGTTTAATTTGTTAAGGATTATAAAAGTGACCATAAAATCCCAGCAATACTATGATTGCAATGATATCACATATTCCTAATTTGTTTTTAATGATGTATCACTATACCCCTTTTTTAAATCCTTTTGTTTGTGTACGGATGGCCGAGCCAGGCGTTCACCAAAACACATATTTGTAGAAAGTCAGCCATTATTAAATTGACTGATTATTTATTCTATCTATCACAGTATTTCCCCCTAAACTTTGTTATATAACATGCATTGGTTTCCCCTTTTACAACGCAATGGAAACATGACATATAATACAGTTCAGTTCCACGAATGAATATGATGAACAGATAACACATACATACAAATCTACACATAGGTAACGCCATCAATATACACGTGACTATGGTAAACCATCGGAACTCCATATACTTTGTGAGTCTTGCTCTTCCCTTGGCTATTGCATGCCTTGTTGTCTTTTATAACATACATAAACATGTAGTCAAGATCAGATTAAAATCTTACATATACACTTTATTTATTTTGCAACAATTATGAAACCAAGGAGAAAATACGTTGTCGGGCAGGTGACCCTTTTACGTCAAAATCCTTTAATCAAACCCCAGCCGCCTTGATGAAGGTCGAGTGCATTATCCATTGCGTCTTCCGACCATCCGTTTAAATGCTTAAACCAAGCAGTGATACTTTTCGAATAATGCCATAATTGTTTTACAAAATGCACTACAACTACTGTCAAAGCGAATTATTTTGTTTGATCGTTTCGGCCATTATATGTTGACTTGATTATATATACATGTTTATGATGTATCAATAAATATTTACATATGCCATTCTGATGAGTAACTTTTACCGGTAAGATATCACTGAAGGCAGTGAAACAACTTACCAGTGTCAAATACATTTGGCATTGTCAATAACTACTAGATAGAATATTTAATTTAACTCTCAAGGAAGTAAAGTTAGTGGTCTTCAAACACCAGGATTGAGAATAAGGAGTGAGAACAAGGGCTGGGAATAAGGAGTGATAATAAGGGGTGGGAATAAGGGGTGGGAATAAGGGTTGTTTGGCCATGTCACCTGAAATGGAGTTTCATTAAAACATGCATCGGAACTTTGCAGACGTAGTTTCTGAAAATCTAAGTGTTTAAATTCGGCCCTTTTCTGTCCGACCTATACCATACACATGGACAGGACATGAACCAAATATTCGCTTATTCGACGTTTTGTGCAACTTATTTCATAGTTTGTGCCACCTATTAAAGGTTTTGTGTCACATATTTCTTGTTTTGTGTAGTACTTGATAAAATAACAGAGCAATTGTTTACATTGTTTACGAAATGCTAAAATCCGCAAATACGCGCCATAGAAAGAGCGGTTTCGTTTTAACACTGACTTTAGCATAAAAACGACACATATGCTTTATGTTACATTTTTTATTACATTTCTTGCTATGACGTTAATTTATGTGATTTCATTAATAACCTGTCTTGCTATGACTTTAATTGATTTAATTTCATTATTGACCTGTATATGATGAAGCATTATCTTATTCAGATCAACCCTACATCACTGTTTCAAGTGTTCCACCGTCACCTATCATAGAGGGAAGACAACTCGTATTGACCTGTGATGTAGAAAGTAACCCGTTAAGTACTGTGGTGTGGTCCAGACCGGGAGGTCAGTCGTTATCCGGGACATCAAAGTCCGGAGGTGTTCAGGTGATTCCATCGGCCAGTAGACATGACGACGGTATCTACCGCTGTACTGCTACAAACTCTCTGAAAACCAACACTTTGGACATGTTGATCACTGTATATTGTACGTACAATGTAGTGCATTACCTATAACAACTGTGATATTCATTTACTGTAAAGATACATGCTTTAGTGTTATATATCGCATAAAAGAGAGCCGGACGTAACGTAATAAATACAGTGTTACTATCACTCAATCAATTATATATCATCAATGTTTACTGTACACTGACCGATGTAAAAATAATAAAAAATGTCTCTCGAAATATTTTGGCATCGTTTGACGACACAGTTCATATACCATGCTATCTTTAACATACGGCTAGGCGAACGTTAAACGAAAACACAATATTCATTATGTCACAGTGTTACATGAATTATAAGCATACACACCTCGTTCAGTTTTCAGTTGGAATTCATGGTCATTATAAATGACAACCATTTCTTTAATATTGGAACATAATATCTTTGCTATAATGTGTATAGGTAATCTTCAATGTTCTCTCTTTAATAGATTCACCAGACAATATCTCAATCACATACAGTAATATGACAGATGATGACACCAGCAGACAGTTGCGATGTACACCTGACGGCAATCCTCGATTATTTAAGTTTTCTAAATGGCAACACCTGTCCATAAATGGTCAGTTGATTCGTGAACTTGATGGAGTGACCAGTGGTCATGAGTCTGTGCTGACAATTCCTGACCCTGGACTGGACACCAGATACCAGGATACTGGTTACTATGCATGTAGGGTGGAGAACGGAGTACCTGACAGGAACAACCAGTTGGTGTTTAGTCGGAGTGTGCTTGTTAGTGTACAATGTAAGTTGGCTGATATGCTATTGTATATGATTTGAACAAATTGTTGTGAATATTGAATGCATGCTATTTCCGTTTGATATATCATTTTGATTTTGATATGGATATTGATACTATATTTCTTTGTTCCTATTGACAGCACCACCTGTGTTTCTGTCAGACGAATCTCTTTTTACTGGACAACTAGAACATGCAGCTGTCATCACTGTACCGTTCTACAGTACAACAGGATATCAACAAGTAGAACTTGCTAAAAGCAATACAGCCGTTGATAGTCGATTTATATTATCAACGATCCCTGCAAATGTAAGCGTCCCATTCTTCCGTACACAGTTCATTGTTCACGGTTTCCTTACAGTTATATCTGTGCAAAATCTCAAGGAAAACGACTTTGGCAGACACGTACTTACTGTGACAAATGACGTTGGATCGCAACAGTTTGAATTTTATCTAAAGGAAACAAGTGAGTAAATATATCATTTTCTATATCAGTTATATCCTTAAAAATATTATTAAATTTAACAGCGGTTATATAAACAAAATGTAAGGCAATTAACTTAACACCTGATTTTGTTAATAAGGAAAATGAGCTTCATTGTGTAAATTTTGTCCCTTGTTATGACTTCATTTCATTTTGATATATCTACAGCAACAAGTGCGTCGGCTAAGGACAGTTCCATACATGATACAGGTGTGGCAATGCTGTCGACCGGAGTGGTACTGTTGCTGATCAATGTGGGGATAATCGGGTGCCTTATTATAAGTACGTTGTAGTATGATGACGAACGTTTTGATAAGATTTATTTAAAACAAGAACATATATATTGTTAATCGTTAACTCCAGTTGTTCAACTGTTGTGTAATTTGAGCTTCTTATCATAAATACAATGACGTTTTTAACATTTATTAATTATTTGTCATAATTAGTATACGCGTATCTGTACAAGTCACGGTGATAAATTCGTCTGAAAACGCCAGTTTTCATTTTCTTTTTATATGTTGGTACCTGAATGTATTCCTATCCTTCTTTACAGGAAAGGGAAGACTACCATTTACGTAAGACCTAAGTGGTGCCAGATAAACGTCTGGATTGTTTTTATTAAAGCTAAGATTTTTCTGTTTTTTTGCAATAATCCTCATTTTGTTTGCCTTCTAATTACGGTTTTAGTATCACATAAGTTCCTATAATTTCATAATCATGATATGTGAAATAACATTAAACAAAAAATAGCGCCTGAGTAATAACGATTTCTTAGCGCAAACATGTTTCCATAAAATACCTTACCAATGTATATTGCTGACGACACATTGAATTGCAGGAACAAAACAACGACTTCGAAACCGGAAGCAACGATTCGGTTCGGAGAGTTAACTATGTCAGGAAGAGGTAAGATCATTGTCTGTGCCATATATACAGCATTAACTCAGCTTGCCTCAGTTAAGGGCGTAGCAACCTTATAACGTGTTACGTCGTCCGTCTGACCGTCCGTCCGTTCACCAGTATCATGATGGGATAAAGGGCACTCATATTTGTTCAAATGAATCACCTTGATCAAATTGCAACGTTACATTCATCAAATGTATTAAACGATTTCTTCCAGAGGTTTGCTGTGATTAAGAGTTACGACGTTCATTTAAAATGAATGACCGTCATCCACTTATATGGTCAAATAAAATCAAATGTGCTACAACCTATATCAACTTCTTCTGAATAATCAAGAGAACGATACTAGTTTGCCAATAACACATAAGGGTTATACGCTTTTTTATTCAAGTGGATGTCTTTTTTGTTTAAAGTGATCATGCTTTTAAATGACATACTTTGGTATTTAGCAAGTAGCATGTTGGGATGAAGATTATCAAGTTTGTTCAAATAAACAAATTTGACATACTTTCAAGGTCACGGGGATATCAAAAGAATTGCAAGAATAGACAATTTCCTCTGAAAAATGAGAAAAAACCCCATCGAATGCGATTGTTTTGGCCGTTATGAATCATGAATTGTATACTTCGAATGTCGCCCATTAAAAAGAAGATTAACGATGCAGACCAATTGGGTTTCTGGCATATACATAATTAATACAAACTAAATAAGATAATACTGACAGTTTTAGGAACGGTAACAGTCTTGTAACATAAAGGAATGCTGATAGTATTAATTGCAAGGTTGCAGATGTATAGAGCATATCTAGTACACGGCAGATATACATATATATATACATATCAGAAACACAGTATTTCTTTTCATTGGTGACATCTACAATACATATAAATTGAATGTCTAAATATTTCACTCAATCCCTAATATCCAGGATTCCGGTTAAATTCTATGCGACAAGATTTAGAAAAATAATGAACAACAACTTATAAATATGATGTCAAAATCGTAGATAATCGCAGACTTACAGAGCCGGTAAACACTAATCAAACAACAACGAACAAAATATATATTGGCAAGTTTGCTGACGAACAGCTTTAGTTAGGAAAAGCATGTTTTTTTGGCGGGACATGATCTAGCATTGAATGAGAACGGAGGTATTACTTACTTATTATTTTGGCGATTACCTGATTGGTTGATGGGTCGAAATTCAATGTAGTATCAGCTTTACACATCAGCAAGCTGCTGACGTGCTATATTTAGAACTGCTGTTTGCAAGTATACCAACAATAATGTCTATGAGAACAAATTTCAAAATAATACAATTCTAAAAAATAACGGTTTATCACTCTACCCTAATAATCAATGTGGTTCCGTCTAAACTCTTGCGACATGATTTACAAATGATGATACAAACCGACCCCTGCATTTTCAGTTATCTTGTCCACAAGCCATTCCTCCTGGCTCGATATATTATATAACAAAGAGGCAACTTGTATGACATCAATAAAACCCTACATAATTTCTCATAAAATATCCTCAAAATATATTGCTTTTATTAAAAGAAAAATATCATACGTTGGGTAACTAGCACAATCATTGAATATTATTTAAGATATTTTGCTGTAATAAACACCTTTAGTTTCCTAACTATCAATTCACTACTAAGTATGCGAATTTGAAAAATTTCTTATGCAGGAAATGGTGAAGACGAAAGGTAGGTTTGCTTATTATATATATATGTAGGTATGTAGTTCAATACTTCGGCGGAGGATCTAAAGGTTACATGTAAGAATAAGTACATAAGTAAAGGAATTGATTAGGTAAAGGTAAATTTCACTGGACACAGTTGGTCTATATTGATCGGCTTACTTTTATTTAAAAGACAGTATAATAGTACGTAAGATACGTAGGTATCAACAACTGGTCATCTTACTCAGCTTCATTTCAAAAAAATATGGAGATTGAGTTCTTTATTTTTTTTCATCAACATCAACTAAACATTTCATAATATCCACGTATGTGAATTATTGCGTTGTAATCAAAATTTAAAAAGACATTAAAATTATAAACATTTGGATTATACTGGAAGCTCGGACTTTGTCATTGAAAAGTATGACTCTGTCTTCAAAACCTAACGTGTAATTATTTGTGTAATGGTTAGTTTAGCAAAATTACAAATTGAACGACTTACATTTTTTTTCAGAACAACGTATGAAGAACTCGGTAAAACAGACAGATCAGAGCTACCGGTCGACAATCCTACCAACGACCCTTCTAGATATGAAAGTAGGTGATTATTCATGTATCTTAAACTAGAGAACGCCACTTTGATATGTGATTGTTTGTTCATGCTTAATCAATTTGATGCACCTTTATCAGTATATAATACTAACACAATGATACCACAGATATACTTCAGTAGGTTTTACCTGTACCACACTGTATTTAGTGTATTTATAACATCAAACAGCTATTTCAACTATCGTATATCTTCTGTTTCAGATACAAGGATACAATCTGAAGGAAACAGGTATGGGACAGTTTACGATTACATATTGTGAAATCAAATATAAATACATGATGTACTATATAAACAAAACTTTCCAAATACCCTTATCTCATATATGTAAATATATATAATACAACTTTATTGAGATAACAAATATCGGAGCTTATGGGTTCTACTCCAATCAGAGGAGAGTATCAATTTGTCAGTAAGAGATATGTTGACAGTAATTAGACTGACATATAATGGTGCAAGTCGTGAGACATATTACCAAATTTAAATACAAGTGTAGTGTTTAGTATAGTTTGTTTGTTACCGTGCACAAAATTAAATGTCCTAGAAATGACATTTATCTTATTTCTTTCTATAATACTTACACAATGGTAGTTTTTGGTTAAGAATCTATTTTACAGTAATTTTGGGTTTATTATGAATATAAATTTTAAAATAGTGATAGGTATGCCGCTTTGTTGACGCCATCATTAAAAATTAAGCGTTATGTTTATTACATAATTTGTTCTTGTTT